>WIGO01000234.1:0-69271 GCA_014235945.1 Colletotrichum plurivorum
GCCATGGAGAGCCACCCCAGCCATGGAGAGCCACCCCAGCCATGGAGAGCCACCCCAGCCATGGAGAGCCACCCCAGAGGGTATGCAAAACATCAATGCCAGTGCAACAATTCAAGACGAATGCTAGATGGCTTGAAATTAGGAGCCGGGTTTCTGGCACCACTTAAACGAGAACAGCAACTCGCTGGTCACGAGGAGCCAAGAGTCCCGGCAACCAGGGAACCGGAACGAAGGCCCAGGAACCACCACCTGCCTGCATGAAGCCCTTGACGGTCTTGAGTTGCATGAACCTGCCGGATACAGCGCGACCACACGGATATCGCCTCCCTCGCCCATGTATACCGCACGACGGATACCGCGATGTTACTCACCCCCCTGGTCATCTCCTCGGAGTAACCAGGATGCCGCAGCTGAGTCCTTGTGGCAGCTTTCCGGCAAAATTGGTCTGGTGATACGGCCAGCCCCTTTTCGTTAGACAAGATATAACACCCCCCGGGGTGTCTAGACCTGCATGACGCCCGCAGTGTGTCTTTCTGTTGGTTCTAGACATGTATGATCTGCCTGCTTGGCTTCCCTTGCGGCAGAAATCGGCTGAATATCAGCCGAGTTTGGCATATCACTTCCTTTAGTGCCATGCTGATAAACATGACACGATCAGGCTTACATAAAGAGACACAAGTTGCGGTGGAATAATTGTACATCAAATTAAACGATATTGTATTTCATCATCTCATCTATGAAGAAGACGCAGCAACAGAATTCTTGGCATCATAATCATCAATGACCTTAACCTTGGCCGCAGAAGCCGAGTTCTACACAAAATCACGTCAGTTACACAATCCCACACAACCAGCCACATACACACGGAATCAGGAAGACATACCGGGTCAAACTCGTAACCAAGCCACTCGCTCACAAGCCTCCTCGCAAGCTCGACCCCAATAACCCTCTGCCCGAGGCACAAGACTTGTGCGTTGTTGCTCTTGATGGCCCTCTCGACGGAGAAGCTGTCGTGCGCGGTGACGGCCCGGACGCCGGGGACCTTGTTGGCGGAGATGGCGACGCCGAGGCCCGTGCCGCAGATGAGCAGCGCGCGGTCGGCCTCGCCCTTGGCCACGGCCTCGGCGGCGGCGATGGCGAAGTGCGCGTAGGCCGTCTTGTCCTGCTCCGAGGCCGGGCCGAAGTCCTGGACGGAGGCGACGCGGGGGTCGGAGGCGAGGTCGGACGCGATGAGGGACTTGTAGCTGTAGCCGGCGTCGTCGCCGCCGATTGCGATGCGGAGGCCTGGCATTTTTGTGATGATGTGTGAAGGGAGGGTTTGATATGGAGTTGTGGTGTAAGAAAGGCGGTTTGTAGGGGGTATCAAGAAGGCGGTAGTTGGTTTGGATGACTGGTCTAGGTAGTGTTCAAGTGAAAGTCTAGCTATTTCCAGCGGTCTTTTCAATGGGAAAATACTTTCTACGGCCACATCAGGCGTCATCGTGAGGTTCACTTAGACAACTCCGACCTCGTGCCTCGCTACGAAGTCGTGCTGGATCTACAGGCTGCATTGATGTTGCCTTGATGCAAGAACATGGATCAGGAGCCCGCGCATCGCGGCCGAGTGGGTCCAAGTCGTAGGTTCGGTGGCCGCGAGCCGCGCTCCCACCCTCCGTCACTCCCCCGCAATCCCGCATAAGCGTTGGAGGGCAGACCCAGGATGGGCAATAGACGCGACGCGGGGTTGCGGGAGGCCATTGCGCTCAAGATGGAGGGGTAGACGTCGATGCTTCGTGATGAAGGGGCTCTCACGAACGACGTCTTGATTAAATGGACGATGTGTCGGAGCTGCCAGTCACGTATTGAAGATTAGAAAGCAACATAGACCTCTCTGCCCTGCCAGTGTCTGCGAATCCCAAGAAACGTATCATCTCATAGCAAGTAGCAAGACGATAACATGGCGTGGGACCCCTCAAAGAACAAGACCTACCAGATCCTCAAGGCGGCTGAGGAGGGCCAGTACGGCGTCGTCGCGCCCATCGCCTACAACATCGAGAACATCCTCTCCTTCATCAGGGCCGCCGAGGCCAAGCGCGCGCCCCTCATCATCCAGGTCTTCCCCTGGGCCATCACCTTCTCGGATGGCCTCCTCGTCCATGCCGCCGCGCACGCCGCGCGCGCGGCCTCGGTTCCCGTCGCCATCCACCTCGACCACGCCCAGGACGAGGCCATGATCCGCCACGCCGCCGACAACCTCCCCTTCGACTCCATCATGGTCGACATGAGCCACTACGAGATGGAGGAGAACCTGGCCAAGACGAAGGAGCTGGTGGCCTACTGCCACGCGCGGGGCATCGCGACCGAGGCCGAGCCGGGACGCATCGAGGGCGGCGAGGACGGCATCGCGGACACGGCGGACCTCGAGGGCGCGCTGACGACGGAGGAGCAGGTCGAGGACTTCGTGGCGACGGGCATTGATTTCCTGGCGCCTGCGTTTGGCAATGTGCATGGAGAGTATGGCGCGAGGGGACCCGTCCTCGAGTTTGACAGGTGAGATCATTCCCACGGCCTGCGATATCTCGTGGCTGACCTAGGACTGCAGGTTAGAAAAGATCCGCCAAAAGGCCGCTGGCAGGGTGCGCATCGTCCTGCACGGCACCAACGACTTCCCCGAGGACCTCATGCAGACGTGCATCAAGGGCGGCGTGTCCAAGGTCAACGTCAACAAGCTAGTTCTGGACGACTACCTCGTCCACCTCAAGAAGAACGCTCCCACTCTCAGCCTGACGACGCTGATGGAGCAGGGCGTCAAGGAGGCCCAGAAGTTGATGGAGTGGCAGATGGATGTCACAAAATCCACCGGCAAGGCGTGATCGGTCCAACTTTTGTATTGTGTATTTCATATTCGGGCGTAGATGATACCAAAAATAGATATGGGTATATGTTGTACATGCATCAGGAATCGTATGTGATAACAATGTCGAGCTTCAAAATCATTCAGCGGGTGGCGTCTGGGCTCCTGCTGTCAGCATCAGTCCACGCCTGTCGCAGGTCGTCGCGCCAAGTCGCCATCGGCGCCCAGCCGACCCTCTCCTCGCTCTTCTCGATCAGGGACAGAATCTTCTCCCTCTTCGCCGGCTCCTGGACGCAGAGACCGGCGCCATACAGGCACTGAGCCGATAGAATCTGGCAACCCTCGTCTGTCAGCTCCATTGCTATGCCGCAGATCATGTCGACGGCTTCCGAGAGCGCTCGCTGCATCTTCAGAAAGCCACTGAACCCTGAAGGCATCGGGCCGTGGAGCAGAATGAGTATCCGCGCAAAGGCGTAGGCCTGAAGTGCCACGCCGAATTGGGGCGGATGAATCCAGAGCGGCGTGAAGACGTCAGACGGGTCTGCCGCCGTGGGGAGAGGCCTGAAATCGCTGCCCAGGTGAGATCTCCATCGCTCCAACTTGGCCAGAAGCTCAGTCCCGGCGTGGAGTCTGCCTGCCACGGAAGACGCGTCCGACACGGGTGATGCTCCGGCCATATGGGAGTCGGCGCAGAAATTGACGGCCTGCGACAACAGGTAGATGGCCATGTGAGCCAAACCATGTTGGTCCAGCTCATGATAATCCTTGTACGGTGCCCAGAAGCTTAGGCAGCGCCTTTTTTCTCGAAAGGCAGCCCATATATCCTGGCGGAGCCAAGCCCACCAGACGGCCTGGCGAAGGCCACCTGAGGATCCGTTGACGTCCTGTGACCTTTGGATCCAGAAGACGCCTTTCAAGTGCCGCTGCCAGTTGCCCCTGCCGTCCGACTCGTCCAACATCTCGTACGCCGAAATGACGATGGCGGTGGCATTCAGTTCTTCCGAGTTGGTGTAGCTGGTGTAGGCTAAGGCTTCCTGGACGTAGCGGAGTGTCTCGTAGTAGTATCGGATCCACTCGCCGCCTGAGTCCTGCGCTGGGCTGCCGGCGGCTGCGTCCAATCCCGCACGCGCTTCGAGCTTAGAGAGGTGCTTGGCCGACAGAGCCAAGATGGCGTTCATGAGCCCTGCATTGCGCAGAGCCAAGCGCACGGCATAAGTGGAGAAGAGCTTGTTCGGGTCCAAGAAATCAAGCCAACGCGAGGATCGCTCGGTGAAGTGTCGGAAGAGGACGGCCTCACGGTTGGTCAGCGTGATGGCCCCGTCGGCCTGCCAAGTCTTGCGCTCCGGGTCCGAGACGTCATTGAGCCGCGACGAGAGACTGGAGGCGTCGGGTGGACCATGCAGGGCGGCGGCGCGCCTCTGCTCTCCGTCCTCCGGAGCGGGGCTTGGCGCCAGCGAGAAGCCGCTGTCGGCTTGGGCGGCGTCTGTGGCCAGCAGTCCGAGCCATCGGGTCGAGGCCAAGTCGGTGGTCCACAGCTCGGATGCGACGGTCTCGGGGGAGTAGCTGTAGACATCACCGAGGGCTAGCCCAGCCGGCTGGCCGACGAACGGCGACTGGCCGGTCGGGTCATACTCGTCAGGCGGCTGGGACACAGGCGGGTCAGATGCCGGTATGGCTCCTGCTGGTTCTGCCTGCGTGACGAGGCCGACGGGAGTCGTCGACTCGGTGCTCGAAGCGTGGGCCTGGCCATCGATGCGAGACTGATGGCCCACCACGCGGCGGTAGCGCGTCCGCGGGGCGGCGGCGGCGGTGGTGCTGGTACTGGAGACGGCCGGCGAGGCCTGTCTACCTCCATCTGGGGCGGTCTGGGGAAAGACGCAGTGACGAGACGAGATGCTGCATGGGCCACACACGGGCTGCTTCTCGTCGCACTTCTTGTGGCGCTCGCGGCAGGTCAAGCTGGCGGCTCGCGGTTAGCAGTGCGCGGTTCGAGGGCTTGTGGAGGTAAAGAGCAGGAAGGGGAACTCACCATCCCGTCTTGGTACGCAGACCGCGGCCCCGGGGCTTTCTGACGCGCTTTTTTGGTGCTGCGGCTGCATCCCGTGGTCCCTCCATGAGGTCATGGCAGGCTGGTGTTGGACTCGGATGTGCAGACGGGAGGCTCTGGAGCTGCAGGCACGGACGACTGCGACACGCGGCTCTTAACGCTTGACGGGGGTAGCTTTCGAGGATTCGGTCGGGGATTGGCGAAACGAGACTCGATGATCGACGACGGGTCTCGCTCAGCTGTCTCTCCGTGGACGTCGGCCCGGGGACTCGGGTAAGTGGACGATACGCCGCGTGACTAAGAGTCAGGGGAAACGCGAGGTCGCGGCGGTTATTCCCGGAGTCTGGAGAACCAGCGGAGCTTGACCGACGTCCGACGTCGTGTCTCCGGCAGAAAGATGCATACAATCCCAAGGTTGGTGCATGGCTGTGCTGTCGGCAGATGTCCGGTTGTTGTTGTCGGGGGCAGAGATTAATTGCGGAGAAGGAGTAGGGCTCGCACGATCGGAACGGTGTTGTGTGCGGGGGGGAAACGAACCACCTGTGGGATCCCCAGAAAACCTGGAAGTCGGCCGGTACAGGGGCCAGGCACCTGTAAGGTACAAAGGTACATGCCATCACAGAGGTCACCTGTGCTTACTGCACTTCCGCGCGGCTAGGGGTCATTACGGTGCCTAGGTACGTACCTGTCCGCGGCTCGGGGGCATGACTATGTTCCTGTCTCCCACATTTCGACCGCGTTACGCGACCACCCTGACTCGCCCATCGATATCCACGTCCGCATACTGATGCCTCGAATACAGCACAGTCACGATCTCGCAGAGATGCAACCAAGGACCGAATGACCACATTCCAATGGCTCGAAGCGCGCGAGTTGCGACGGCTTGCGATGGCCAGCCATCGACAGCAGCACAGGAGGACCTCGCAACGATGACACGCAGCGCGACCTCCATCTTTGCCCCTTATATCCATGGGTGACGGCCTACATGGCCTGGCCATGGCTGCTGTGTACTTTGACCAGTTTCCCTCCTAATACCCTGAATCATGGCGACCAAGCATTACTTCCCCGATACCGCGGCGAACACTCTTGTTCCGAGGGCCCTGCGTGCTCTCGTCTCGGCAAACCCCCACCTCGTCCTCAACGAGGCCGAGCGTGTCGTCGCCAACTCCCGCAATGACCGGTCGGCCGTGAGCATTATCGGCGGCGGCGGCTCCGGTCACGAGCCGGCATGGAGTGGTTTCGTGGGCGAAGGTCTCCTGTCGGCCGTTGCTTGCGGCGACATCTTCGCTTCCCCGAGCACAAAACAGGTCCTGGAGGCCATGAGGCTGGCCCCTTCGGACGAGGGTAGCATTCTGCTCATCACAAACTACACCGGCGACCGTCTGCATTTCGGTCTCGCTGCCGAAAGAGCCAAGGCCTCCGGGCTCTCCAACAATGTCGTCGTTCTCCCCGCCACGGACGATGTTTCGATTGGCCGGAGCAGAAGCAGCAGGGTAGGGAGGAGAGGCATGCCCGGCCACATCTTCAGTGAGTCCTATCACGGTTCCAGATCAACACATCTGCTGACCTCATCTGTAGCCATGAAGATTCTCTCCGCAGCAGCCGCCGAGAAGTACTCATTTGACAAGTGCGTGGCCATCGGCAGGGCAGTAAATGACCAGACCGTGTCGATAGGATCAGCCCTGGACCACTGCCACGTCCCCGGCAGGCAGTTCCAATCACTCGCTGCCGATGCCTGCGCACTCGGTGCCGGCATTCACAACGAGCCCGCCCAGCAACTACTCACCCCCTTTCCCTCCGTGAAGGATCTGGTCGACAGCATGCTGAAGCTCTTGTGCGACCCCAACGACGCCGAGAGGGCCTTTGTCACGTTCGAGTCCGGAGATGAGGTCACACTGCTGATCAACAACTACGGAGGTCTTTCGATCCTGGAACTCGGGGCTCTGACGGACGAAGTGCAGACGCAGCTGGCCTCTTCGTGGGGCATCAAGCCCTGCCGCACCCTCACTGGCGCTTTCGAGACATCCCTCAACGCCCCCGGCTTCTCCATCTCTCTCGTCAACGTCTCATCAGCAGCAAGGCAATCCAAGACGACTGCCGGCGAGCTGCTGAACCTCCTCGACCGCCCCACCACGGCCGTTTCCTGGCCGAACATCATCCGCGCGGATGCCCAGACCAGCGGCGATGTTGTCGACCCCACCGCCGATACCAACGCCTCTGCGAATGCCAAGTCAGATGTCCAGATCAAAGTCGACCCTACACTGCTTGAGAGCTCTGTCAGATCAGGCTGCGAAAAGGCCATTGCCGCCGAGCCGCAGCTGACTAAGTGGGACATGGTGATGGGCGACGGTGACTGCGGCGAGGCCGTTAAGGGACTGTGTGAGTCGCTCCTCCGCAACCTGGACAACGGCGTTGCCAAGAGCGGCTCAGTTCTGTCGTTCCTCGAGTCAACTCTCCAGGCCGTGGACGACATGGGCGGCACTCTGGGCGCCATCCTCGGCATCCTGCTCTCCGCCTACTCTTCATCCCTCCAGGCGAATGCCCAAGCCGACCCTGCCGCCGCTGCATCGCCATCTGCAACGCTGTACGCCAAGTCCCTGGCATCGGCCGTCGAGTCGCTCAAGTCTCACACCGCCGCGAGGGAAGGCGACCGCACGGTCATGGACGTCTTGCTCCCCTTCGCCGACAAGTTTGCCGAGTCCGGAGACTTTGCTGCTGCGGTGAACGTCGCCGCCGAGAAGGCGGAGGCCACACGGTACTTGAAGGCGAGGTTCGGTCGCGCGACGTACGTGGGTGATGCTGCGGGGCAAGAGCTGCCTGATCCTGGTGCGTGGGCTCTGTACGAGATACTGTCTGGAATGGTAAAAGGGCTAGGCATTGCGTCGGCATGAGAAGACATGGATGAAGGATGTGATGTTTGAAGGGCAGCGAAAATTAGACGTTCAGATGATAGGCAACTGACCCCAATAATACCAATTTGACCAGCTTTGTGTTCTTGTTCCCCTTCTGTAAATACTGAAAGAGGGTAACATATCATCCAAATAGTCAGTTGAACCGCAGGAGTTCTTTCTTTGCCCGTTTAGGTGATGCTATGCCTTGTGCTACGTTGATCTAACCTTAAGCTAACTCAATGAACTAGCTCTGCTGACTATGACTGGCTACAACGATCTACATTTCCAGCTCCAGAATACGTTTAAGCCAGCCAACACAGTGGACGTGGCTAATCCATTCACAAGAACGGATCTCAGAGATCTCAACAGGCTTACAAGGTGAGTCTCCTAGGCCCAAACTTTTTTTCGGGAAGGGCCACAAAAGGGCGCCCATCGCGTCTCGTAGATTTTCTCGTGTACAGCCCGTCGCGATGTGAGCTTCCATCATGGTCGCGTTTGCACCGCGTTCTTGATTCTCGTCAACCTGTGATGCTGTTTTAAGTGTGGGATCCCACCGGCAAAGTTGGTGATCGCCGCCATGTGCCTCCGCATCCACGTGAACGAGAACCGTTCCGGTTCATCATCTGTCGACTATACTTGGAGCAATAACGGCGAGACGAGACGAGACGAGAGGCAGCTTTGGGAGCGCATTGCTAAACTATGCAACGTACGTCTTTGGCTCGCCAATGACAATACTTCAGAAGAGTACATCGCGCAACAGGCTACTCTGCTGCACTCATTCCGTCACCATCACACAACGAAGCAGATGGAGAAAGGGGTGTTGAAGACCTTTCAAAGGTCAAAGAAGCATTTATATTACAAACTGGGGTTAGGGAAGTATGGTCTTGCAAGAGTTGCGTGATTCCACAACAAGTTGCCAGTCTAATGAGATGGATGGACTTGCGGCCGAGTCGGCACCGAGACCCGGCCCCGACGCGTGGGTCCGTCCGGCCGCGGAGATGGACCCTCCCGTCTCCGAAAACTAGCGGCCGTAGCGCGACTTCAGGTTGACTGATCCCGGAGGGCGAGAGACGACAAGCTCTCGTCCTCAACGGCCACCGGTTTTTGCGCACTCTCATCGTTGGAGTCGCGCTCCCCGAAAGAATGCTACGGTTCCCTCGAGCGCAACGCACGCCAAGATGCTTTGCTAGGTACTTTGCGTTTTTATAATCCCTGTTTCTCCACCCCCTCTTTTTTCGACTTCAAGTGATTGTCACCTGGGCGGTACAACGGCTGATAAGAGGAATTTATCAACATCTCTCGGCCAAGGTGATGTCACTGATGGTTTGCGATTGTTCACCGACCTCATCACTCCTGCCTCCCTTCTCTACATCGTTCTCTGACCTGTTCCAAGTGTACTTTCTTCGCACTTTCCCTACCGCCACCATGATCTGGTCCTGGCTCGGGGCAATTGCCTCTCTCGCTGTATTCAGCTTCGTGGAGGCAGAGAGCGGGCTGGCAAACTGCTCAACATCAAAACCCTCCCTCCACTTGACGTTGACGCCGAGCTTGGCGACCTGCAACTACTCTCTTCACGGAAACATCGTCTTGGACGGAAGATTTGCCCAAGATGAGACGCTGGTAATGCTTCCAGAGACCATCGCCAGCGTGCCTTCGGCGCAGTATGGCTCGAGCGGTCCCATGGCATCGGACAACAAAGGCGCTCTTTCCCTCGGCTTCAAAAGAGTGCCTGCAGGCCCCTTCGGGCTGCCGACCCAGGCCTGGACAGCGGAAAGAGCGACCGAGGGGCCCATATCCATCAACTTCACCGCTCGTCCCGTCTCCGTCAACATCAGCGCGCTCCCTGGCCCGCACTTCGATATCAGGAACGCGACCGTCGGTCTCAGCGGCTCCATGTGGGCTCTCGTGCCGGTGCCAGACCCGCTCTCTCGCGACGATTATAATATCACGGTGTCGTGGAATATCGGCCCGGATCAGAGTGCTGCGTTTACCTGGGCGGATGGAGTTGGTCCCCATAGCACAAGCTTCTCCGGCCCCGTAACACGGCTCATCCAGACTTTCTTCATCGTAGGCGACGTCAAGGGCTATCCGAGCATGCCCGCGGGCCCCGAGGGCAAGTTCGGCATGTACTGGCTCGAAGAGCCAATCTTCGACATCAGCCAGGTCGGGGAGTACCTCCAGGAGCTGCTGGCGTACTCGACCAAGTTCTGGCAGGACAACTCCACCGACCCGTACCGCGTCTTCGTCCGGATCAACGAGGAACAACGCTCCGGCACCGTCGGGGTAGGCGCGGGGGGCACCGCGCTGACGCGCTCCTTCATGTTCGGATACAACCCCGCGGGCAACATATCCATGGACCGCATCACCACCCTCCTAGCCCACGAGATGACGCACAACTGGACGCCCTGGAACTCCGGCACCAACGCGGAGCAGTCCCGGTACAACGAGGGCGCCGCCGAGTTCTGGTCGCTGAGGGTACTCTGGCGGACGGGCAAGCTCACGACCGACGCGTACCTCCGAGAGATGAACGAGCGTGCGGCCGGGTACTACACCAACGCGGCGATCAACATGACGGACGAGGAGGCACAAGCGGTCGCGTGGGAGATACGCGACGCGCAGAGAATTCCGTACGGCCGGGGGATGCTTCACTTTGCCAACATCGACGCGCAGATCAGGGCCAAGTCCAACGGCACTCAGAAGCTCGACGACGTTGCCATTTATTTTTTGCAAACCTGTCGGCAGAATGGTCGCTGTGGCGCGGATGAGTGGTTCCCACTGTTGAGGTCGGCCCTGGGAGAAGAAGCTGTCGATAAGTGGAAACAGGTGTCCTCTGGCCATCCATTGATCAAGCCCCAAGAAGGCAGTTTGGGCCCTTGTTTCGACGTTGTACAGAATGGAACAAGTCCTATTGTTTATATCTGGAAGGCCAAAGGGGGTTCGGACATATCAAGCCCTCATTGTTTGGTTTAGAACTTAGACTTCGGGGTCTTTGCCTTCGGCTACTTGCCAGAAATTTATGGTTGTCCTGATTAAAATATTGAAGTAAAAAAAAAGAATCAATGAGAGAGGGTCTTTCATTTATTTTATTCAGGCTGTTCCGTTCCTGCCCTTTCTGTCACAACACAGTGCCGTTGATTTTCATCCCCCGCTGAGTCTGTTCACCTCACCTCACCTCTTCTTAACATTCGGAAGGTCCACCAAATTCACCCACTCATCTCAAAGACACCACCGCCACCACCTGGATGAAATCTTCCCACGTCTAATTGTCGCGCCAATATTCATTTTATTGCATCAGGGTTCTTCGCCCTCAGTGTCAACAACACTTCGGAATAATCCCCTCAGAAAAAAAACTGAGGAAGCTGAATAGCACCCAGAAGAGGTCCACCAGAGACAAACAAACAGACACACCTTACCTACATACAACCAGCGCAAGTGAGGCTTTCACACGTCCACAAAGGCTAAAATAGAAAAAGAAAACTCACACAAAAAATACAGATACATCAATCACTATGGCCGTCATCTCCAGGCTCAGCGATCTCAGCGCGCAGGATCGGAATGTGTGCGACGACCTGCTCGCCACCCTCATCGAGCGCAACTACCCGCTCGACCCTCCCTCCATGGAATCCCTTCGCGCGGAGCTCTGGCGCAAGATCTTCGCCGGCAAGTGGAACACCCAGCAGCCCAACCCGGCCCCCTCAACCCTCCGCAAGCGCGACAACGACGAGTCGGGCCTCTACATCGGCACCCTGAACCAGGACGTCCCCATCAAGGGCAAGGGCCGCGGATCCGTACCCATCCACCGCCGCGCCGGCCAGCCCGTCATGTACAAGGTCAGCTTCCAATTCAACGGCGACGTCCACTTCACCTGGATCGACCAGAACGGCCAGCCCATCCTGCCCACCTTCGTCGACCACGACGGCGGCCTCTCGCTGCAGGACGTCCAGGACACCGTCGCCCAGCACTACGACGCCAACGAGTTCGACCGCGTCGGCAGCTGGAACTGGGACAAGGTCGTCCACTGGGGCCGCGCCCGCCTCGCCGTCCTCGCCAGCCGCTACCAGGGCGTCGGCGTCATCGGCCAGCGCCAGATGCCCAAGCCCCAGGAGGACCTGACGGAGCTGCAGCAGATCCGCACCGTCGAGGACTGGCAGAGACGGATGGAGGGAGGGGGCGAGCAGGCCCGGCCCGGTCCCGAGACCGCCTTCAAGCTCGACAAGCTTGGCCGCATCATCGGATGAGAGAAGCGACGCAGGACAGATCGGTAAACGCCACGGCGGAGGATGGTATTTCTTTTCTTTTGCTCTTGACGCATTGCGTTGCTTGAAACTTGGCTTGACGAACGGACATGGGATAGGAAACGTTGCGATTGCTCATACCCACTAGGAATTCATCACGGACTTGACTATGACTTTGTGAATCTGAAATGGGTGATGTGATTCCATGTGTATCTTCTGATCTGAAGATGCCTAGCTATCTACGTTCATCTCCCGGCACCCTGAAATCTGGCGGATCGCAGCCAAATTTCATCCCAATATCGCCGCCCTAGATGAAAGATGTGCCGTGCCCATCGGCCCTGTCTCCCATCATCCCCGTCTCCCATCATCCCCGTCTCCCATCATCCCCGTCTCCCATCATCCCCGTCTCCCATCATCCCCGTCTTCCATCATTCGTCTCCTATCCACTTCTCTGCGAGCTCAGTACCAGTGGCCTCCAAGATTCGGATGCTCCGTTTCGCTCAGCGGCTTCAGAAGGTTCAAAGCCCCCACGAGTCCCGGAATTAATACGAGATCCAGGTCGATCTCGCCCCGTTCGTATGGTTGGTCATCAGGCGGATACAGCTCGCTGTTTGAAAGCTCCGTATACATGTCTCCAATGACGATACCTTGGTTGATAAGGAACTTGTGGTCGCTTATAGACTCCTGGACAACCCACCGAGACAACCGGGGACACAAGAGAAGATTGAGCTTCTCCTCTTTGCAAGATGCCGCATGCTCAGTCCACGGACCCCTGGCGAGCGCGAGGAGACGATTTCGTCCCCAGTGCGCAATGATCGACCGGTTGAGCTTGTTAACCATCTGTATTTCGTAACAGTCGCATAGTTGCATCGCCTGACCCCGCACATAGTCGAGGGACATGTCGTTGGGGAGCTTGACTTCATCGTCTGAGACGGCAGTTCCCTGCTCATCAAACCACTCGAAATTGAGGGTTACAGGCCAACCGAGATGGTATCTGACCTTCGGAAATGCAGGCAGGAGCATTGGAGATCCCGTACTGGCTGGAGCAGGTGGTCTCAAAAGTCCGAGAGGAGCACCTCGATATTCGTTGCGTGCAGTTGCCAGCTTTTCTTCGAGCTGGGTGATTGGGTTTGGGGTTGGGATGAACCGTAGTCCAGCCATCGGCGAAGACGAGGTTCCAGAACTCGGAGCGAACGTCATCGACGGTGAGTTCGCGCGGGAAAGGGTAGTCCCGATTGAGGATCTCCTCAATGAGGTCGTCGCACATCTTCTTTCCGTCGTCGCTGAGCTGTCCTTGGCTGGAGATGACGACCAGGGGTTGTTCTGAGGAGGAGCCATGTCGAGCGCGTTCAGATGTGATGCTCTGCTGCAGAGTCAGTACACCTCGACGAGGTTCAAGTGGAAAGAGCTACTCACCGTTGCGGTTTGTGATGTGATTCGGACTCGGGTCAGATGTGCTCAGCCTCTGAGCACTGGTTATTGAAAGCGAAGTTTTCCGAGAGAAAGATCGCGTAAGAAGCAGAAAGGATATGATGGTCAGGTCTCTCTTTGGGTTGATAGATGAGGTGAGTTGTTGCAAGGTGAGTTGAGGTGATATGAGTTGAGATGATGTGGTTGAGTGTGTGTGGATGGATGTGTGTGGGAGAGAAGAGAGGAGAGAGAAAGAAGAGAGATGCGAGATAGATATACTGCCAGAGCAACCAGAAGAAGCAGAAGGTACGGTCGGCGAGAGAGAGGAGGCTTCCGCTCCAGGCAAGATCGATTGCTTGGGTGCACCTGCAGACATTCGATGCTGTATTCTGTTGTTCAGTTTCTATTCTGCTTCATTGACCAGTGCCTCGACCTCCTCGACCTCCTCGACTTCACGTCAGACTTCTCTTCATCTACCATTGCAGAGATTGTCACAATGGAATCCTACTGGACGACGAAGATGAATGCTCTTCAGCGAAGGGAGGTCATCAGCTTCCACGGGACTCGTTCGCGGTCCGAGGCAGTCGCGCCCGGAGCAGCCAAAAGAATCGAAGAACGCGAGCTCAAGAACACAGCTTTAGGCAAATCCGGACGCCCTACCAGTCCACGAAAATGCTATGAAGCAGACCAGGGATATCACTCGAGTAAGTATCATCGGCGAAGCAAAGCTAGCCACGAAAAACGCCCGAGCGCAAAGAGAAAGACAGCCAAAGAGTCCGCGCCGCACCGCAGTTGCCGTTCTTTCCATACCTCCAAGTATGCTCTTGTTTGAGCTCACTCGAGTAGCCGTTGGACTTCAAAGAAGAGCCTCGACCAAAGAAGCCCCCGACGGGAGTGGGACAGGTCATCGCGGGGCAAGAAGACGTTGATCCAGGTTGGAGTTTGAGGCCTTGAGGCGAGCAAGAGTCTAGATGACTTCGCATTTGGCCTCGAGCTGTCGAGAATGCTTTTTACTAATGTCTAGGTGCGACGATGATTCCCGAAGAGCTGTCTGGGAGACTGAGAAAGTTGCCTTTGCAGCTCGCAGTCGTGCGGTCGTCGCGTTGCTTCTTCTGGAAGGTTAGCTGGCTGGTGCTGTTGGTAGGAAGCCATCGGTGGCAGCACTGCTGTCAGTAACATCATCTCTTCCACACGCCTTGGAGGAACTGGCCGCAGAAAATCCAAGTCCGGGCGGAAAATAGGTGGTATCAGTGTATAGGCACGCTCCCTTTTAAGTAGTAACTTTCCTGAGATAGGTAAGATGGCACGAGAGATGGAAATGCCTGGCTCGTATCCGTCTCTTCCGAGTCCATTACAAAACTCAACGGTTGAATCTTGGCCCCCGTGAAACGTAGCAAACAATGGAAGAAGATGTTTTGGTACTTGGCCCGGCTCAAAGAACGGTAAACGCCAACATTGCCCAAGGGCAGACACTGAAACACACTTGTCCTCGCCGGATGAATGTTTCTAAAAGCAAAACTTTTGTCTAGTCTATGATCTATGAGCAGCCTATCTGAGAGAGATGTCTAGAAGTCCTGTTGAAGAACTTTCGAATACCTCGGCGCTGCGTAGAGCATCCATACCATTACCTGCTTGCATCTTGCTCGCGTGATGTTGAGAACGAGATGTCCATTCTCCAAATTCCCAAGCCCTCGCAAGACATTCCAAATGCTGTCTTCAAATACTGCCCTGTCGTAGCAGCCCTGCACAGAAATCACCGTGCTGTCGATGATAGGCGGAAAGAAAACAAACGTCCGAAGAAAAGCCTTCAAGACGATATGAAGCTCGATGTAAGAAAGAATGCGCAAATATGTGTCTGTAACTTCAGATTCTGAAATCGCCCAAAGAATAGTTGAAAGTGTCTTGAAATCATGATGGCAGGGAAGTCGTCACTCATAGAGTCGTATGTCATCGAAAAAAAATCAAAGCTCGTCTGGCACCTGTCGGGACGTAGGGGGCTTAATCGTCAGTCTTCGTAATCACCCTCGTCGTCGTCTTCATTATCATCCGAAACGACAAAGCCTCGTAGGTTCCCTCATCCACCGCAGCGGCTGAGTTCATGGCAGCATGTGGTGTGTCGACATCGTCAAAGTCCTGCTCGCCATCCGAGTAGTCCGGAACGACTTGCATGAAGCCGTCCCTCTTCACCAGTTTGCCAAGGAGGCTAGCAATGTCCTCCACGGAGAACTTTGGGGCTCTGGTTCCGTCATCCTGAAGAGCCTCATCAATGGCTAGAAGCTTGTCGACTTGCATGCTCAGCATTCGCTCCTCGATTGGCGTGTGGACGATGAAACGAAGGAAGTGCGTCTCCTTTGTTTGTTCAATGCGGAAGACGCGACCAAACGCCTGCTGTTCGATGGCGTGATTCCACCACAGCTCCATGAGGATCACACGATTGACACGGGTCAAATTCAACGCCATTCCTCCGGCGCGTAGCGATGCCACCAGGACCCGGACTTCGTCGCCCTTTTCGAATTCCTTGACCGCTTTGGTGCGCGCGTCGGCAGTCATCTTTCCACTGAGATATGCAAATTGGATGCCTTCCGCCTCAAGCATGCGGCCCACGATCTTCATGACGACGTCGAACTGGCTAAAGACTGGGAAAACACGCAAAGGTCAGTGACTGGGGTAAACGGGTGTCGGGGCTGCCATACTGATGATCTTGTCGTCTGGCGACTCTGCTTGCCATCTCAAGATGGTCTTCTTGAGTGCTGCCGTTTTGGCACTCGGTGGAACAGGAACATCGGGTCGTCTGTCACCGACTTGCAGAAACCGGATGGGTTTCTTGTCCTTCTTGTCGTCTTCCTCAGGCTGGAAGCCTCCGAAGTCGAATCCCATCTTGTATTCCTTGTCCTTCCGTTTCTTGCGAAGTCGACGTGACTGGCTGTCAGAGCCGGAGCCTTCATCTGTTTCATCGTCGTCGTCGGCGAAAGGTTGCAGTCTCTTGGGTTCTCCCACAATTTTTCGGCAGTCGGGGCAGTTTCTTGCCTGAGTCATGGGTCAGCTGGGGTTCAATCACTTTGCAACTGTCTCGTGAACAGTTACCTTGGTGCCGAGATGCCTGAAGATGCATCTCTCGCAGAATATGTGCGTACACTGCCTGCGTCAGCGATATTTCAGAAGTGAAACACTTTTCCGTGTCGAGGCTTACCTTTCCCTTTCCTTTTCTGGGATCGACTGGCTTCTTCTTGCAAATGATGCACTTGGAGATTTCGAGAAGCTCGAGTCTTTCCAGATACTCCAACTGTCGGTCCATGTCGAAATGCAACCCGAAATCACTGATCCCGAATGGGTTTAGACGGGGAGTTCGGGTTGGTCCCGAGGGTATTCCTGCTCCATTACCGCTTGACTGATTTCCTGTGACATGCGATTGTGCCACAGGAGCCATGCCATCGGCGTCTTCTTCAGCGTCGTCCAAGCTGTTGACCTCGTCCACGTCGTCATCAACGGGGATTGGGTCCTTGGAAGCCGATTCTGCGGCACGACTGACCGGAACGATTTCGTCATCATAATCCATATGACCACCGTCCAGTACGTCCTTGAGTCTACTTCCTGTGGTGCCTGGTGCCTTTCTTCTCTCTGCCTCGGCGAAAACTGCCGACATGCGTTCGTCCGACATCTTGTGTCGCTGGTCCCAGGAGCCAATTTGCTCGTAGACTGTCTCACTGCCTTTCAGCAGTTTGAGACGCTCCTTTGTGGTTAAGATGTCTTCCAAGGTGAAGTACTCCCCCATCATCCCTTCAAGCAGAAAGGGGTGAGTGAGTAGCAGCTTGGCGGAGGCGAAGTAGCATGGTCAGGTAGCACATGATTTGCTTTTCGGCAACGCCATCCTTTATCTCAGAGTTGATCTTTCGGCGGAAGCATCTCTCCATCATCCTGTTTGCGTTTAAGCATTGCGAATCGCTGCGAAAGGGAAGTCTGCCATACCGATAGATAACCGTCTCTTCTTTCGAAAGCATGAGATACTGGTGTGTGGGATGCGTAGTTGGCAGGTTCAGAATGGGGCGGCCAAGAAATTCATCGCCCTGGGTCCTTTCAAAAAGTCAGCTTTCCACAGCATGAAGCCCAGGTATAGTATCATGCATTACCTTCTGTACATGATCTCGAAGGCAAGCTTCTGATGCTTTCCCGCTGCTTCCGGCTGCCAAACCATCAGTGCTTGATTCGTAGACTTATCAATCAGGCACCTACCCCCTTGCAGAATTCCCGCTTGTAGTCACCAATGTCGCCGATGTTGAACCGAATGAATTTCAGATAAGAGAAGAACTCTGTCATAATTAGATATTACTTGATAATAATTCGTGGGAGAGGTCTCACCTTGATGACTGTTGATCAGGGGTGTTCCAGTAACAGCCCATCGGTTCGTGGCCTCAAGTTGACCACAAGAATAGGCGGCTGTCCAGAGTTGTCAGCCAAAAACATTTCCCGCAAATGGAGGAAGTCTAAACTTACTGTGTGACTGATAGTTCTTGATCATGTGGGCTTCATCGAGCACCACTCGATACCAGACTATGCGGAAGAGGTCGCCGGTACGCTCATCCAACCAGTTCTGGTACTTCGCAGGATCGCTAATGAGACCCATCATCCGGGTTCGCTCTTTCGCCGAAGGAATGCTGTCTCTGAGCTGACAGTAGCTCGTAAATCTGCGTGTTGTTGTCAGCCCCAAGTCGTATTCCAAAATGGGCTTCAGCGCCACTTACACGACGTTAAAAGATGCGAGCAAGTCGAGGTCCATCTTGTTGCCGGCCTTGTAGTGCAAGATGTTTTTGGAAAACCTCCTATTGCAGTGTTTCTTGATCTCTGACATCCACTGATCAATCATCTGACCCGATTGGCAAACGACGAGAGTTGCCCCTTTTCCTTCGTCTTGGAGGCTGTCCGAAGCTTGATTGCCCACCATGCAAGATAGCGTCTCGATGGTCTTTCCCATCCTCATGGTATCTGCCAAGATACCTCCACGGGGAAGGTCTCTTGTCTTCTTCAACTCTCGGCCTAGCACCCAGGCACCGACCACCAGCTGATGGTTGGGCAGCACGCTTTGAAGGCCCCGAACCTGCCACTTGCCATTCATCGCATGAACAGAATCACGGCCCCAAGCCTTGACTGCTTCGCGAAGCTCTTTCTTTTGGTCTTGTATGACCTTCTTGTCGGCATGTTCCGGAATATTATTGAACATTTGCTTCAGTTGTTCTATCGTCGTTCGTGCCTCGATGTGCGGTTCATCCGGGAGGTCGCCCTGGTCTGCTCGCTCTTGGATGGCATCTGTAAGCTGCCACATGCTCTGCATCCGTCTGGCACCTTCTGCCATCTGGCGCTTCTCCTTTGCTGAAATCTTGGGCTTCTTGTTGACGCGAGAGTTTCCGTCGTTGGCAGCGCTTCTCTTGCCATTCTGTTTCAGCTCCTCATCGGCTTCTTGCCGAGAGAAGAACTCGGCTGCATTTTTAGCCGCTGGCTGTCTTGTTTTCCGGGGCTTCGCGAACGTGGCTTCAGATGAGCCTGCTGGATTGTTAAAATCGAGTGATAGAGCCTCGCCGTTCTCAACCTGCGCCATGACAGCTGGGGTATCGTCATTTCCACTCCGACGCTTCGCGGTGAGCCGTGACAGCTCACTCATGCCCTCTTTACTCAAGGTGCCATTCAAGAGCTTCCCTGCTAGTTCAGCCATTCGCTTTTCGATGTGTCTTGGCCCGGTCTCGACTGTAGGACGTTGCGAGTTCATGCCATTGGGCTCATCTTCGTCACCGCCAGTCAAGTCGATGACCCATTTGCGGGACTTGGTCCACTTCGCTCGAGCATCTGGAGAAGCCTGAGACGCGTCAATGGCTATGAAGTCAGCAACCAAACCAGGCTCTTGCTTGATCTTCACGCTGTCTTGCTGGGGCGGACCATCTTCATGATGTCCTTCATCGTTGGAAACGTAAAGTTCCGGCGCGTCGTCAACCTCTTGCAGCCGTGTAGCACTGGTGTCGCAACCACCATCTTCGTTCAGACCGTCTGTGTCGATGAGGGCATTTTGCAAAAAGCGTTCGGCTACATCCTCACTTTGAGGAAGTTCTCTTGTCGCCTTTTGCAAAGTAAGCATATTCCTGGCGAGGTCCCCCTGCTCTTCTGCCGAATCCGTATCGTCGGTAGAATTCCATTCAAAGGGGTCCTTGGTCGTCTTCGTGGACTTGAATTTCTTCAGTCCTTTATCTGCCCGAGGAGACGTCATGATTGGAGTGGATGAGATTGCGAGAGGGACGTTTGAAGACAGGTGGAAATGTGACGAGTAGAGAGAAAAGAGAGTAAGCCAAGAGTCAGCAGAGAAGATTGCCGACCTCCGAGGCAAGAAGGGTAGTGAAAATGGATCGTGGTGAAGGGCAAAGAATTTGATCGATGTGAGGAGACTAGGAAGAGAGATATGGCGAGGGAGGGAAAGGAAAGAGGAGAACCCTTCAGGAGGGTTGTGGTGGTTGGTAGAGAGAGAGGAAGAAGAAACCAAAAAGCCTCGAGGTTGACCTTGAGAGCTTTTATGCCGTGGGGCCAGGCGCTTTGAACTAAGACGGGAGTAGGGAAGGAGCAACAACGATGGAAATTTCTTCTTTTTTGGGAAAGAGGATTCCCAATTGGGAAACTGCTGGTAAAAGCAATTGCAGAAGGCAAGCATAGAAGCCTGGGGCAGATGGAGAGGTGTTTCTTGATTGGGAAAGTAAGGCGTGGAAATGCGCACGAAGACAGCCTTCTAGCTCAGCCGAAATGAACAGAAAGACCGAGGTCTTGCGAGACTATAACCGTCATGGACGGCAACAAAGGACAGTAACGAATTGGTACTCCAAAAAGTACGAGAAGGATATAATATTAAAGAGTCTAACTATTTTGACTGGGTTGATATTTCACAGCCCCAACTGAAACATCCCACCTGCTACAAGCAGCAATAATAACGGGCAGCAGCGATGATGACGGACGACAACGACGATGACGGACGAAGATGACGGTGACGGAAGACCGCAAGAGTGACATTAGCAATAACGGCTAGATCATTAGGTGAAGTAGAACACTCCTATAATAGTACTAGAGCATTGTCCAGTAAAGAAGTATAGACAGAAGAGCAGAGGCAGAAGAGCAGAGGCAGGCTTATGTTGAAACGGAAGAGCCCAAAATATGTTCGAGTATAACCCAGGACTTATACTGTCTTCTGAGGCGTTGATGATGGGACACATAAATGAAAGAGACGATGATGATTTCCCACGAAGAAAGGCGGCAAGTTGAAACAATCGCTGGTCTATTTGGCTAAATATGCAATGAAGAACTTCAATCCCTAAGGAACCGCAGGAAACCGCGGGCGATGCTGACGCCGTCATGCTCGATGTGGGCGCGGTTGATGGCGTCAGCGAACATCTCGTCGTCAAAGATGCCGGCCTTGTGGCGGACGTTGAGCACCTCGCTGACGATGGGGCCGGTGAACTCGGGGTGGCCCTGGACGGTGATGTACTTCCTGGGCGCGTAGAAGCCCTGGACGGGACACAGCTCCGTGTAAGCCAGCGACTCGGCGCCGGGAGGGTTGGCGGTGACGACGTCTCGGTGCATTTGGTGGATGCGCTGGGAGGGGGTGTCAGTCACGGGTTCTCGTCCGGCCCTCATCTCTTTGACCGGGGCGACCAGGGGGGAAAACCTACCATCTTCTCGAGCTTGAAAATCTCCTTGCCCTTGGGGGTGAGGTCGACGTCCGTCACGGCGACCTCCCAGCCGAGGTCGCTCCTCTTGACCTCCACACCGAGCGAGCGGGCGACGATCTGGTGGCCGAAGCAGACGCCGATGACGCGCACCCTGCCGCTGTCGATGCACTTCTTGGTGAACTCGACGAGCTTGAGGATCCAGGGATCGTTGTCGAACGAGTTGTGCTTGCTGCCGGAGATGAGGATGGCGTCGATGGAGTCCAGGTCCGGGTAGACGGCCTCGTCGCCGACGGCGTGGTACACGGAGAGGTCGAGGATGGAGTCGAGCGGCGCCGGGGGCTCGTCGGCCAGCGCGGCGGTGCGGAGGAGCGCGGTGAAGACGCCGCCGTAGCCGCCGTACTGCGCGTTTGTCTGCGGCTGCGGCGTGTCGGCCTCGATGATGGCGAGGCGGATGCGGGGTGCTTGGGAGCCCATGTTGGATGTAGATCTGGTAGATGTGGTTTAAAGATATAGGGGTATATATCTAGTGTATACAAAATGAAATAAAGACAAGAACCGCTCACAAAGGAGACAAAGTCAGTTGTAGATAGTCTATGAGATGAAGGTCAAAGAACAGGGGATGAGCATGAGATAAAGGAACACACAATATGGTGGTGACAAAGCGCCTCAAAAGGATAACAGCTTCGGCATCTTTCCCGCGGCCCCAGGTGACCACGACTCAGTGAGCCTGGCCCTGGCCCAGAGCCCCGCGATGGAGGGGCAATGTCTGGACCCAGTGGCGCCGATAGCGGGACGCGATAAGCGATAACGGACCGCGGGGATAGCGCTTACGGAATTTTGTTGCAGTGTGGTGTGTACCGTTACCGTATCGTATCTCTATTACCTCTTCGTGCTACAGTTCCCACGTCATCCCGCCCTGCTGCTGCCCGCCATCCCGGTCTGCTTCTGCGTCTGCTTCTCTGCTTCTCTGCTTCCTCTTGGATATTCTTTTGGAGTACTGTTTTGTTATAATGTCGTCGCGGACCTCACTTCGCGCGTTCCTCGCGAACGCGCGATCAGCGCTGACTGCGCCCGCCGCACAGAGAGCGAGTCCCTTGACGCTGGTCGTTGGAAACGAATCAGCAGGTTCGTTTGCGCTCAACTTCAACTGCAAGAGACAACAATAACTAACACATTCCAAACCAGATCTTGACTCCCTCTGCTCAGCCGTCCTGTATGCCTACCTACGCACCCACACGCCCCCGCACACGCTGCACATCCCCATCTCGAACCTGCCCCGCGACGACCTCAAGCTGCGTCCCGAGATGACGGCTGCTCTCGCCCACGCCGAGCTCAAGCCCTCCGACCTCCTCACCCTCGACGACCTGCCCTCGGGCGCCGACGAGCTCGCGGCCAAGGACACGCGGTGGCTGCTCGTCGACCACAACGCCCTCACCGGCGACCTGGCCAAGAAGTACGGCAGCAGGGTGATCGGCTGCGTCGACCACCACGCCGACGAGGACACGGTCCCCAAGGACACTGGCTCCGAGCCGCGCGTGGTGGAAAAGTGCGGTAGCTGTGCGAGCTTGGTGGTCGAGCACTTCCGCCCGGCCTGGGAGGCCCAGATCGCCGCGCAGGCAGACCCCGTCGACACGCACCTCGCCCGGTTGGCGCTCGCTCCGATTCTAATCGACACGACGGACCTCAAGTCCAAGGACAAGACAACGGAAAAGGACACAACCGCCGCCGAGTTCCTCACGGAGGTCGCCGGCGCGCCGTTCGACCGCGACGCCTTCTTCAGGGAGATCTCGGATTTCAAGGAGGACATCTCCTCGCTGAGCTTCCGCGACATCTTCCGCAAGGACTACAAGCAGTGGGACGACCAGGTGTCCGGGCCGAGGCCGGCCGTCATGGGCGTGTCGGCCGTCGTGCAGAACCTGGACTACCTCGTGGGCCGGGCCGACGGCGACGCAGACGTGCTCCTCGCGGACTTCCGGAAGTGGTCCGAGGAGAAGCAGCTGGACATCGGCGTCATCATGACGACGGCGCACCCTCCCGGAGGCGGCTTCCAGCGCGAGCTGCTCATCTGGGCGTTCAACACGAACGCCGTGGACGCGTGCAAGAACTTTCTAGAGGGCTACCGGGACGAGCTGGGGCTCGAGGCCTGGGGCGGCGGCAGGCTGGACCGGGTTGGAGACGACGAGTGGCGGATGGCGTGGGCGCAGACGAATCTGTCGCACTCGCGGAAGCAAGTCGCGCCCATGCTGCGGGATGTCATTAAGAGCGGCGCCCGGCTGTGAGGGGCGCGGCAACACATAGTGATGAGCATAGAGAGGGAGGAAGCATTCATGGCGCGCAATGTGGCTTTTCAGGGATATCCATATAGACATCATTTCTCTGTTACATACGGTAGAGCCGGGGACTGCGTTTACTACACATTATTTCGTAATACTTTTAGGTCATGACTGGCCCAAGGAGGCCAACTGGGCCGGCGCTTCTTTTTCCAACTCCCGACGTCCCTTTCAGTTGAGGTCTGCTGCAGCATTGAACACTCATGCGACCTCGGCGACGATGGCGTCCAGCCACTTGGCGAGTCTGCAGTCCGTTAGCATTCCATTCCCACTCTCAACACTGAAACTCAACGCAGGAACAAACTCACCTGTACCCCTGCTTCGCAATCTGCATGCTCACGGTGGGCTGCGCGCTCGTCGTGTAGTCGCCGCTAATATCCAGGTTCTCCACGCCCTCACGGCCCTTGGGCAGCACGACGGTGCACACGAAAGCGTTGCTCTCGCTCGCCCACTTCAGGGCCATGTCCTCCGGGTCCTCCAGACTCAAGCCCTGGACCCAGCACTTGGACGCGACCCGGAAGTCGCCCGACTGGATCTCGGTGCTGAGGCTGGCGGCCCACTCCTTGGCGACGGCGAGCGCGGCGCCGGGCCCCGTGATGGACTGCGGGATGCTGGTGTCCCACGCGGCGTGCAGGTTCGTCTTGGTGCTGTTGAACTCGACGGGGATGCCGTTGCCGCCGGCCTCGATGTTCTCGCAGTGCAGCGGCTGGCCGACGTCGCCCGTGAAGTGGATCACCATCTTGGCGGCGATCTGGCGCTGCTCGAGCTCCAGCTCGGGGAGCAGCATGCGCGAGGTGTAGTTCGCCAGGGCGGAAACAATACACCCCGTGGGCCCGCAGTCGCGCTCGAGGTCGATGCCGCACGAGGCCGGCGGGTCGTCGAGGGCGTCGATGTAGTGGAACGTCGAGGTGAAGGCGCCCTCGGTGGTGTAGCGGTACGAGTCGGCCCAGCTGGAGACGGAGGCGAGGTAGTCATCCGAGGAGTCGCCCAGGAGCTGCTGCATGTAGGCCTTGGTCTCGGGGGCGACGAAGTTGGTCGCGATGTAGGCGACCGTTGCGTGGCCCATGGAGCCCCAGGCCTGGACCGCGGGGAGGAGGCTCGACGCCAAGGCGGCGAGCGGGAGGAGGCGCGTCATGGTAGAGGGAGATGGGATGCTACGCTGAGGCGGGAGGGAAGCTTCTTGGCGAAGGGAGGCGGACGAAAGGTGGATTCGAGAGGGCGGGCGAGGGCGATGTGCGTGTTATATGTAGGTATATGTAGCATTGCGCCGGCCGTCAAGGCCCACGTGCGGGTTTTAACGACCGTCGTCGGGTCGACACACTAAACCGGGTTCCATGTTGGTTGGAGGAACAGAGATAGATAGGTCGGGTTGCCCGGTCAAGGCGGAGAGAGTGGGAAGACGGCGGTGATGCGGATTACACCGCAAAAGCTCCTCCTGCTTCTTCGGGAATCGTGAGTTTTCCCCTGGATCACCGAGTGCCGATCCTGTTGCGGAGGCATCCCTTCGACATGCCATTGGAGGAGCTGTCCCAAGGCCGCACATTAAAGGAAAAAATCTTAGTGCCGATAGCCGGGGGCCGGGGGCCGGGGATGGATCGGTGGGATGATAGCTGGAGCCGGCCGGACAAAGCGTCCGGGGCGGGATAGCACACAGCTTGGGAAGGATATCAGACGACCAGCTGCCCGAACCAGGACGCCTGAACACTGCCGAGGTCGAGGCCTATGACTTGAGGCGAATAAGACTGGGCGAGTTGATGTTGGACTACACCTGCATTAGCGGCCAGGGCGAGAAAATAGAGAGAGAAAAAACCTGCGCCGAGTCAGCTCCGGTGATCCCCCCGCATATCTCGCATCCGGACCTCTCAGAGATAAGACGGAGGACTGCCCGATTAGGAAGGTCTGAGATCTCGCGGAGCATTCTGTCTCGCTACCAACACCAGCGCACAGGGACCCAGATACAAGTGTTTCGCAGTCGTGTTGTATTACTCTTTCATGATTCAATTGTTGGGTTTTATTCATAACCTTTGGTGATGCTTTTGATGCAAATATGTTACAGTGTATTTGACAGGTGTTGTACAGAGCACGATGGGAGTTGTCGCGCTGGTTCCACGAGCATGGGTTTGGACCGGCGTCAGCATTGTTATCGTGGCCATTATCAAGACACGATCGAGAAGAGCCCGTTCGGTGTGCGCCGAAGCCCGCTCAGCGGTCGACAATGTTGGTCACCACTGCTATCTTGTCAGGGGTTTCACTGCCGCGTGCCGCGTGCAGAATGCCGCCTAGGAAGAACTGCGCAGGTGAGACTACATCGCCCGCCGCAGATCCTCTAGTTCCTTGAGCATCCTCATGAACTCCGGGCTGGCCGGCCTGTTGCCAGTTCTCGGGCTGTTGGCGTCCATGTGGTTGACGGCGTACTCGGCCCCAGGGTCGGCGACGTGCATGCAGAGCTTCAGCGCGTGCATGACCCGGTCACTCGGTAACACCGGCGGCTCTTCCGCCAGCATCTCTGCCGCGCACGTCCTCAGGGCATCTATGCACTTGGTCTTGTCTCCGGTCCTCGACATTTGCGTGTACACGAAGATGTACAGCTCCGGCCCGCGGCGTTGACGGTACCGCGCGGGCATGCGCCAGACGTCCCAGAACTTGTCCCACTGCCCCTGGCTCGCATACGCCTTCATCAGGCGGATGAGCTGTCCTTCCTCGGGACAGGACTTAACTCCTCGTAGAAGCACGAGCTCCAGGTTGGACTGGACCGTGTCGATCTTCTCTCCGCGTGCGCCCGAGGCTGCGATGGCTTCAATGATGGTGATGATGACTTCATGGTCCATGACTGGCAGGCCCCGCTCGTGCATCGTCCCAATCAGTTCTGCGGCAAGATCAGCCTGGATCTCAGAGTGGTTTGCCTCGTCCGAGGTCGCTTGAAAGATTTGTTGCAGAAGAAACAGGCACCGGCTCATGGTGGCATGGCCGCCTTCCCAGCGTATCTCTTCGACTTGCTGGCGAACCTCGGCGAGCGACATGGGTTTGTGACTGACCCTTAAATTGCTTTCACCGTCCGGCGTCGTGGTCGGCGGCCACGCGGCAGAGGACATCGGCCGTGCCGCGCTCGAGGAGAAGTATCGTTTCTGCATGTGTCTGGCCGCGCTGCCTTTGCTAGCGCCTACCGTCGGTGGGGGCAGCTCGCTTTCCAGTAGTTGCTTGGCCTCAGCTTCGCTCCGCTCGAGCTGCTTGGTCCAGAGCTTCTCGAGCTGCAAATCATCCCGGCGCTCCTGCGTCATAACCTGGACGACAATCGTCGAGCCGCCGCTGACCGAGGTGCCAAACCCCGACATCTTGCCATCTGCGTCGAAGCGAGTCCCCTCGCCATGCTGTGCCCCAATCGTGCCAAGATTGATGCAGATCCAGCCGGTCGAGATGCCGTCGTCGCCACCTAGTTGGATGGCGCTGCTCCCCAGAAGCTTTGCCTTCCTTCTCATTCTGCGAAGCTTGGTTTTGAGCTCGCCGGGACCGATGAGCCCATCGGCGTCCGACTCGATCTTGTGTGTGTGGCGCAGCCATTTGACCAAGCGCGACGAGGAGACATGGAGATGGCGCTCGCTTCGCGCCGTCGCGAATAGCATCATCAGGCCCGGCCCCATCGCAGGAGGCGGGTCGAGATTTCGGAGGTCCAGAAGGGTCAGATCGTCGAGCCCCATCTCGTCGTAAACGTACTTCAACAACGGCTCCAATATAGCAGGGGACGCGTCGGGGAGCTCGGGTAGTGGCGAGACATGCTGGGTCGGTGCATGTGTTGGAGGCTCAACCTCGAGGAACCATGGCACTTCTTCGTCCGCCGGGGTGTCTTCTTCGATCACTTCGTTCGATTCCAATGCGGGCTTTGTCTCGGCGTCAGTTCCCTGCGCGGGAGGTTGGGAAACTGTCTTCGGTGCATCTGGCGGCATGCTCGAGAAGACCCTATGGACATTGCGAGGCAGGCGGACTGAGGGAGCCACGAGCGCCGGAGCTCGGAGGAGGATGGTCGAGTTGGAGGCGATTGCTCCTAGGATACGGGAGCGGCACTGGAGGCAACCCAGGGCTGCAAAGGCCGGACGTGAAGCCATTGTCGAATCAAGCTGGAGAGGGGCGGACCTTAGCCTGGAGGCCGTTGTGTAAAAGCGACCGTGAACAAGCTTGGGAGCTTCATTTTTTCCTCCACCATCATGGAGTGATTATGTAATCCATCATACCGGCAGTAATGTAACATAGGTACTAGGGATTGACGGGAGCTGTTGGCTGACTCAGTGTTGGTACTGGGTGGTGGCTCGTGGAAGGGCGAGGTGCTTCGACGAATGAGAGCTTCACAGCGTTCTCGAGTCAATCCACCGCACCCCACTCTTGAAGCTCTCCCGCTAGTCCGTTTCTGGTAGCGAGCTGCCAATGGAACATTCTGAGCAACGCCGTTGGTCCATTCTCGGAGGTGGAGCCGAATGGGAACCCCGGGCCAAACGATGGCAATTTTTTCTTCCCTGGGCGATAGAGAACCGCCCAGCGTCCCCTATCGACAAGAGAAGCGTATCTTGTGGCGTCCCAATCTCGACTTTTTTTCCTCCCTCCGACCTCAAAATTTCACCCACTACCTTATTGCGCACGTCACTCCGTCGCAATGCAATAGATTCCTTATCTGTATATTGTAATTTTGTCTCGTCGTTCTCTTTATACGTCTTTACTTAATGCGTGAGCACCTCGTCGAGTGATTCGGCCCTCTTCCCGCCTCGTCGAAACGTCACTGCGTCCTTGCCTCGCGCCCGTCGCGTGAGCTTCCAAGATGCTCCTCAGACATGGCCGCCAGAGCCTTTCCCTCCACCACGCAGCCGTGTTCCGACCCCTACGACTCACGCCGCGATGTCCCTTCACGACGATAAACGCTACCCCCGATGTCATCAGCCGCCGACGCCTGAGCACGCAGCAGGATGCCCGACCAGCGACGAGAAGAGAGAGCACCCGCGCGGCTGGCGGATCTAGCAACACAAGGAATCTTGCCACCGCCGTCGACGAACACCAGTCAATCGACGATTCCCCCTACGGCCGACTTAACAGCTCCATCATGCCATCGAACAACCCATTGAGCCAGCTGCGATCTCTCGATGGCTCCTCGCCCCTCGTCATCTTGGAAGAAGAGTTGGCCGTCATGCGAACTCGAGAGAGGATGAACCCTCATGGTGTTCCCGGCACTGTGGAGGAGATGCATTTGGTTTTTGATGCCTGCATTCGTGTTGGCAAGATTGATCGAGCCCAGCTGGTATTGAAGCGCCTGAGCAGCTTTGAGGGCTACCCGAAAGAGGAGCTGACGCTGCTCCACAACCGTTACCTGCGAGCTTCTCTCGACCAGATGCGACTGCTGCCAGACCGCGCGCAAGCTGAGCAACTTCACAAGTGGTATGAGACGCACATCCGAAGCCAACGCATGCCTCAGACCGCAGAGACGATCGCCTGCATGCTCAAGGCATCGTTGCTGTCGGAGCGTGACCCGCTCAGGCTGAAGCGGTTTGTTACTCGATACATGGAGATGGCACCCGGAGAGGCCGGGCTGGAGGTTCTTTCCAAGGCCGACATCCTCAACGACCAAGATCTTGCCATCATTACCGAACTGTGCCCTACCTACAACCTTGCCCCCAGAGACGCTGAAGCGGCCGAGGCCGGAGCCGAAGCCGAAGCCCCCGAATCTAGTTCGCCCCAGGATGGCGATCTCGCCCGCCCGATACCAGAAGTTTTGGCCACGCCACAGAAGGGCAGCGGGTTGAGGACGGTCAAGTCTACGCTCAGTCTGTTCGACGAACTTCCTCAGAACAGCGACTTCTCTCTACTGTCGCCCCGCGAACGCAGGGAAATTCAACTGCGACTTGAGAAGGACTGCATTGATGCTGCGATAGAGCGCTGGCGCGAGGATAACGAGTCCCTGAACAAGATGGGCCTTGGCGCTTCCATAACACAGGCGTCTCTGAACTCTCGACTATACGACTGGCAGATTGCCCTAGAGTCTCGCATCAAGCAGGAAGTGGTCTTGGTCGAAGCCGCCGAGGCTGCAAAGAAGAAGTCGCCCGAAGACCTTGACCGGTGCGTCTACGGGCCCTTATTACGTCTCTCGAAGCCGAGCCGCCTCGCGGCCGTGACGATTCTCAGTGCCCTCAACGCGGTTGGGACGACGGGAGCCGGGAAGGGTGTGACCCTTACTTCCACCCTCGCTGCCATCGCCAAGGCTGTTGAGGACGACACCAAATCCTTCATTCGAAACCAGAGGGCGGATAAAAACAACACTCAGAACAAGCGGAAGCGCGTGGTGCTTACCACACAAGCCAACAGCGCCGCAACCGAGGGAGCTGGCAGTTCCCTCATGGGCGAAGATGTCCGGAGGGAGGCTCACCTGGTGGATGGCCCGTGGCCCGCCGCGCTCCGGTTGAAGTTGGCGGCTGTCCTTCTCACAGCGCTTTTCGATTCGGCGAAGATTCAAGTTATCAAGGAACACCCCGAGACCAAAGCATTGGTCAGCCAGTTTCAGCCAGCGTTCTCGCACGTCCAGCAGCTCAAGAGGGGCAAGAAGGTCGGCATGTTCCTGTGCAACAAGAATCTGGTTGAACATCTCACTCGCGAACCTCGCGGTGATTACCTCGCGAAACAACTACCCATGGTCGTGGAGCCGGAACCTTGGACGGCGTTCAACAAGGGCGGGTTCCTCGGCAGCGAGTGCAGTCTGGTCCGGGTCAAGGCTGGCGACAGAGACCAGAGACTATACACAGAAGCTGCCGCCGCTCGTGGAGATATGGACCAGGTCTTCAAGGGTCTCGACGTGTTGGGCAGGACAGCCTGGCGTATCAACATGCCCGTATTCGAGGTCATGCTGGAGGCCTGGAACACTGGCGAGGCCTTTGCCAAGTTCCCGCCTCTACGCCCCAACATCCAGATACCCGAAGAGCCAGCGGCGTCCGATGACCCGTCCGAACGGAGATGGTGGATCCGAGCCGTGAAGGCAGCCGAGAACGAGAAGAGCGGACAGCATTCTGTTCGCTGCTTTGTCAACTTCCAGATGGAGATCGCGCGTGCTTTCCGGAACCAAACATTCTACTTCCCCCACAACGTCGACTTCCGCGGCCGCGCCTATCCGATCCCGACGTACCTCAACCACATGGGCGCCGACCACTCCCGCGGTCTTCTCCGCTTCGCCAAGGGCAGAGAGCTGGGGGAGAGAGGATTCGAATGGCTGAAGATCCACCTGGCCAACGTTTATGGTTTCGACAAAGCCAGTCTGAAAGACCGAGCAGCATTCGCCATGGACAACCTGGTCAACGTGTTCGACTCGGCCAACAAGCCCCTGACGGGCAACAAATGGTGGCTAAAGGCCGAAGATCCCTGGCAGTGCCTCGCTGTTTGCTTCGAACTCAAGGCAGCTCTCGAGTCCCCAGACCCAACCAAGTTCGTCTCTCACCTGCCTATCCACCAGGACGGCACCTGCAACGGTCTCCAGCATTACGCCGCCCTGGGTGGTGACTCGCTGGGCGCTCGCCAGGTCAACCTCGAGCCTGGCGACAAACCTGCCGACGTCTACTCTGCTGTCGCCGACATCGTCAAGCAACATATTGCCAAGGACGCCGAAGCTGGAGACCCCAAGGCAAAGGCCCTTTCCGGCAAGATTACCAGAAAGGTGGTCAAGCAGACAGTCATGACGAACGTCTACGGTGTTACGTACGTTGGCGCAAAGAAGCAGGTCTGCAAGCAGATTGATGCCCTGTATCCCAACCTCGGGAAGGAGACTGGCTTGGACCACATGTATTTGGCTGCTTACGTGGCGACTCTGATCTTCAAGGCGCTGTCGACCATGTTCAACGGCGCACACAACATTCAAACATGGCTCGGAGAGGTCGGCGCTCGCATCTGCAAGTCGCTGTCCGCGGAACAGCTGCAGCAGATGGCCGATGCTGACGCCAACGGAATGACAGCATCGGGATTGACCGTGCCCATCAAGGAATTGATTGAGCAGTTCCGTGCAACCATTGTTTGGACCACGCCGCTCAGGATGCCCGTTGCTCAACCATACCGCAAGCCCGGGAGTCGTGTTATTACCACCTCGATGCAGACCCTGACCTTGAAGATCCCCAACCGTTCCGATCCGGTCCACTCCAGAAAGCAACTCCAGGCGTTCCCGCCGAATTTTATCCATTCTCTCGACGCCACCCACATGCTGCTCTCTGCTTTGGCTTGCGGCGAGCGCAACGTGACGTTCGCAGCCGTCCACGATTCGTTTTGGACCCATGCCGCCGACGTTGACATTATGAACAGCGCTTTGCGTGACGCTTTCGTCAAGATCCACGAGGAAGACGTCATCGGCCGCCTCGCTGCAGAGATCAACCTTCGTTACGGCGGCTCCATCTACATGGCGAATGTCGATATCAGGACGCCCGCTGGAAAGGAGATTGCGAAGCTTCGCTCTAAGAATCCGAGGGGAGTGATGCGGTCTGAGCTGGAGATGGAGTACAGGAGACAAACGTTGCTTCGCTCCGACAAACCCGAGGAGGTCGAAGAGGGCAAGAAGATGGTGACGGCTGCCAGCATCATCGAGTCAATGGGGGGGACCGATGCTGTTGTCCACACCGAGGACCTCAGCGGCTCGGGAATTGGAGTGATCGATGAGAAAGCAACCTCGGTCGACCTGGAAGACGGCGGCGTCGATGGCGAGCTTTCCGCCGACGCTGGCGAGGAGGCCGACGGCGAAGACTCCAGCAAGCCACACGTGGCCGAGACGGTCATGAGCGCCTTCGAAAGCCAAGTTGTCGTTCACAAGGACAGACAGAGCAACCACAAGCCCCACATCATCCAGTGTTGGCTGCCTCTGACGCTGCCCCCTCTCCCCAAGAAGGGCGACTTCGTCGTGGAGCGTCTCAAGGAGAGCAAGTACTTCTTCTCCTGAGCCGTTCGGCGAGTCGGGAACTCCGGACGAGATGTGTCCGGGGACATGTTTGAAAAAGCGGTTGCTGGAAGATGATTCGCATTACACCGGTGCATTTGAAGGCGGCGTTGGAACATTATTTTTTTTTTATTCAGGAGAGGGGCGTTTCATGGACGCGCGCGGGTTTAGAAAAAGGAGAGGGTGGGCGGCTTTCTATCCTCCAGCATGTGTAAGATGTCGAACGTGTACGAATGTATAAACAAGACGGAGGAAAAATGATGCCCTCGGGCAACGATGTCAGGAAAAGAAACAAACACCCCCAACATAAGAGCTGTATAATAGAGCCATTGTCACGTCGACGATGGTGAAGACGTGTCCAATACGAGATGCTTTTTCGTTCATGATGCCTCCTTTGCTTGATTGATGGGTGACGGTGACAAACATATGTGAAGCCACAGCCTACCATTAACCCCGACTCCTTACATTGAAGCTTGTTCACCACTACGAGGGGTCTGCGATCCGTGCTAGCAGCAACCTGCCCCAGAGTGCAAAGGACGCAAGGCGGGCCAACTCCATCCTCCGACCCCGAAGACCAGCTCCATCTCGACCGGAAGGTTGTCCCGGCCGAGCGAAGCAAGAACAAAAGCTTTCTTGGCGTCCCTCCGCCATGACTCTCAGTCATCAGCTTTCTAAGCAAGCGATTGCTGACGATCTGTCTTCCGACTCTCCTGGGCAAATACGGCCGAAAAGGGGGAAGCGGGCTCGGTAGCTGGTTTCCGAGGGTTTTCCCCATGTTGATTGGGGCAAATTTAAACTCGATGAACCTTAAACGAGCTTGGCGGCTTGCTCGGTGCTACGGTGCTGTTCCCTTTGCGTGCGAGATTGCAGGAGAATTCGTGGGCTTGCGTATATTGGCTTCGGCCTCAAAGTCCGTCGACTCGAGTCGGGCGTCGCTGGGTCAGAGGTCGTGCTGTGATACGGTAATGCGAGATTCTCGACGGTAGTTGCTTTTGGGATATGCAGCTGGCTTTAACTGGAAGTCGTATTTGTTCGCGGCGACTAGTATTATGACATATCTTCCTCCTGTGGTGTTGTCGTGCGTGGGCCAAGCTTAGGGTCATGGATCGGCAAGCTCCGAGTTGTCAGTTGAGGTTGCAGGCATAGGTGTGGTTCCCACAATCCAGGGTGGTCATCTGGACAATCGCTGAGCGTCATTTGCCCTCCAATAAGTGGAAAGATTACCAAGGGTGACTATGAGTGACTGGAGCTTGGCTGTGTCTCGTGCTACGAGTATAAAATCCAGCTCAGTCACCAGGAAGAGTGTTCCCCCTCTCTATCAACGAGATCAAAACCCAGCAGCAGCCCTTCCACTCTTTTAGTACTATTCACCGCAACCGTTACAATGCAGTTCACCACCGTCCTTCTTTTCCTCGCCCCTCTCCTGGCTGCGGCCAGCCCCGTCGAGCGGGAGGCCGAGCCCATCAAGGCGTGCTGCTACCGTTCCGATGTGAGATAAACGCACCACATTAGTCTGGCTTTAGAAGTCTTCTGACATGTATCCGAACCTCAGGACGTGAACAGGCTCCTCTTCAAGACCACCGAGATGTCCCAGGAGGTCCTCGACACCCTCAACTGGTGCTACCTGCAGGTCGACCGGTCAGTATACCTTTACCCCCGGACGAGCATTGGAATCCTGTGGACTAACGGACTGCAGCGACGAGAGCGACCCCAATAACTGCTCCAAGGCAAAGCGCCAGTTCACCTCCGGCTACTGCCCGGAGAACCTCGGCACCGTCGTTTCCGAGTGCTCTTGAAGCATGCCCGGCAGCGTATGAAGATTGGGGGATTCAATTGTACATACGTCCGGTTTGAGAGTTGGCCTCTCGATGTCTCGTCTTGTCTTTCTGTCCATATGTATTCAGAGCTTCTTGCATAAACCACTTTTCGTTTTTATTTTCGAAATGGGCTATTTCTCCACCTTTTGATGGTGGAAACATTGCTGCCGGCGTTTTGAGTGACATCTCGCGCAGAACGACACAAACGGAACGTGAGTTTCCAAAGCCGGCACTCTGTGACCTTTGGTCAGCTATACATCATCTAGGCTTCTGCGTATCCAATAACTCAGAGAGGGCCCGGGAATATCTTTTTGAATCTCAAAAACCTTCGCGCTAGCTATCCGTAGTAAGTGCTTGAACCCAGGTTCATCTGCTTTCCTAGGCGCTAGGTAGGCTTTAAAGCGATTGCGTATCAAACTGTAAGAGCAAGGCGAGGTGTCAAGTTGAGGACATATAGACGAAATAAGGAATTTGAAAAGTATGATGAGATTACCTACGAATGGCTCAGTCAATGCTGACAAGTAATGACGAGGGGTTTAGCCTGCCTTGGGAACTTGTTGCATGTTCACTAGATCATGTTAAGCTTCTTTGATGATACGTCGTACTATGGGGTGCGTGGCCCAATGCCAAAGGTATGTACGTTCGTGTGTCTATTCAACTTCTCAACATCCGCGCTCCCTTCCTCTTTCTTCCACCCTCGTCTCCTCCGTCGTCCATCCTCAGCTATCAAAAGGTTTACTAGCCGGGGGATGGACGGAGAGGATGATCGAAATGTGCGAGAACACCGAGTGGGGGAAGTAGAGCGCATCATATAAACTTATAAACACCGTAATGGAACTATGAACTGATCGCTACTATAGCTAAGACTGAAAGCATCCTAGCTTGAACGGCAGGCTGTATGATCACTCGCTGCCTCGTACTCGAATCTTCTCGGACACTGAGGGATTTTTGCTTTGTCACCCAACATTGCTAAGAGCCAAGCCCTACTGTTCAACGCTCTCTTCTAGAGCTTTCGGCTAGGCTCAAAACCAAAGTTGTTTGTAGCATCCCGTTTGACGCGTCTCTCTATAAGAACGTCCATTGTTTGCAAGCGAGCCTGAAGCTCATCTAGGAAGAGATTTGGACTGGTCTTGGTGTTTTGGCTGGCGTTGATACATACCTCAACGTCGGGCCCATGACTAAGCATAACAGATAGAGGTGACGAGGACGGAGAAGTTGCGAAATAGGGTGTCACGGGGTGTGGAACAAGAGACTCCGTGAGATCTTCTCTACCCAGGCAGGCAGCAGCAATCCAAAAGGCGATATCGGTTGCAGAAACACAGCGGACCTCGTAGAGGCCCCTTCTTGACCCGTGTGCTTCAGCCCAAGGCTCAGTAGCAGTCCTCCGAGGCAGGCCATGCTGTCCCTCACCGTTGCTTCCCTGCATTGACTGAGACGCGCCAGTTTCGTCAGACTATCAAGTGAGTAAAGTACACGTAGTCTCTGCTCTCATGCCGGATCTTTTGTATTGTCACTCAAATATGGGATTTGACCGCCACGAACTCTCGAAACCATGATCCACTCGTATGCTTGAATATGCTGCTGGATAAGAATATGTACGAAAGAAAAACCGGTTCTCTATGTACATGAACTTAAGACTTTCTTTGCCGAATCAAGACGTCGGTCGAAAAGAAGTCTTTCTGGGAATTGCAGTCCGGACTGACGTTGAGTTCAACAAACGACTCAAATCTTACCAACACCAGCGCTGCCAGTGACGGTCTTCTTGACGTTGCTCGCCTGGATAGGCTTAACAAGCGACGCCTTAACCTTGGCCAAGTTCGCCAAACCAGCAGTGTTCTTCATGCTAGCAAACTTTCCACTTCCCGTCAGCGAGTTCGCAACGCACGCACGACCAATGCTGCCCGAGCACGTCGCCAGCGACCCAGCATCGGGCGCGTTGAAAAGCGTGTTCACCTTCTCGGCCTGCGCCGTCATGGGCTGGTTGACCTTCTCGAACACATTACCCTCGAGCAGCGCCGAGGTGCCCGAGTACACGTCGAAGGCGTGGCCGTTCATGTTGGCGAAGTAGTTGTTGGAGGCCTGCACGGTGGTGGTCACGCCGTCCTGGCCCAGCTTGGGCGCGCGGCCGGAGAGGGTATGCCAGTGGTTGCGGTCAAGGGTGATTTTGTCGCCCTTGCCGATGAACATGACGGTCCAGTAGTGGTTGTTGTTGCAGGTCGCCGAGGTGGTTGTCGTGCCGTCGAATTCGGTGTTGGAGATGGTTAGGCGGCTGGCGTCGTAGCTGGGCGAGGGTGTTAGTTCTTTGGTCCAAGGTAATTGATTAGGAGGACGCACTGGGAGACGATGAACATGCGGCCGATCTTGCTGAACTTGCAGTGGTCTACCCAGACGCCGTCGTTGCCCTCGAGCTGAAGGCCGTCACCGCCCCAGACGCTGCGGGGGTTGAGGTTCTACGTTCCGTCCGTCAGTAGAGGTCTTGCACCTGTAGATCGCATGGAAACGCACGGTGATGTGGATGTTCTGGATGATGACGTTCTTGGACGTCTTGGGGAGCTTCAGGCCCTTGCCCTGGATGACGCCCTTGGCGCCGACGCCGACGATGCTCTTGTTGCTGCCGACGACGAGCGGGGTGGTGCCGGCCTTGTCAAACTTGACTTGGGCCGGGCTCATGTCGCTGCCGCCGCAGTTGAGGGTGCCGATGTAGTCCTGGCCGCCCTGCGCCATGGTGCACGTCTTCTTGGTGCATCCCTTCTCCGTCGCGCTGCCCTCGGAGCCGAGGAAGTTGAAGGTCTTGTCGATGAGGATCACGCGCGGGGTGCTGTCGGAGAGCCAGCTAGCGAGCCTGCGACGGAAGACGACGAGGTCAGTGTCTTTTTTCTCAACTTCGCCTGCGTGGAGATATTCTCATATTGACTGAAGCTCAGAGGATAGATAGACTTACTCCTTGATATCCTTGGGCGCGGCGGCCTTCGCGGAGCCTCCGCCGGTGACACCCTTTGCAAAACCGTACGCGCTTCCCTTGACTTGCGCAGCAACAAGGGCCGGGGCCAGAGCCACCGACAGGGCGGTGAAGAAATGCATAGTAGTTGTCGTTGACTGAAAAAAAAGAGTGACTTTGAAAATGAAACGAACGCAGGGGTGAAGCTGTTGAGAACGAACGACTGAAGAGCAACATCAACTGCCTACCGCCAGAGTGCAGATGGAGTGTTTAATAGCCTCCAAACGCATCCACGAACAAGACCAAGCTTAATTCAACTACTTCTCCTTCAGGCAATGCTCCCCATTGCCCAGGGGGGATAGTAGCGGACAAGCCCATACTGCGCAAACCATGATAGGGGGTTAATCTAAAAACTGGAGGTCTGGACTGCCATTGCCAAGATTCACGATCAAGTCTTAACTGAACCTCCATTTGCCGGCCCCGAACAAGTGTCTAGCTCCACGCGGATACGGCTTGGCATCGGACAGGCGGACGGCTCCGACAAACGCAGCCGATGGGATATTCCCATTTCACCCCGGTCGGCGGAGCGCTCCCCCAGGGCTGGGACCGATTTGGAAAGGAGATCGGGGCTTGACAGGTCCTTAGCTGCCGGTGGGATCAATATCTAGGAAACGGGGTAAATGAAAGGGGATGGACGCTTCGCCTACTGGCCAGGGATGTGCGACGAAATCGGGAAGCCCCGACTCGAGGAGAGGAGGGTCTGCCGAAACAGGTTGATTATATTACCACGGGGTCCACAACGGCGTATTTCTCGGGGCCACGTGAAGTATGGTGGGCAGAACTTCGACTTTGCGAAGGAACTTCTGCAAGATTAAGTAGTTCGAAAATTAAATACCACTGCCAGTTGTTGTAATGCCTTTTAGAACTGCTCGTTTCCCCAAACTGGGCAGAAACTCCCTGCCCCTCCGTCATGCCGTGGTAGGCCTCTTGTATCCCCTGACCCAGAATTCTGATTGAACAAAGATTCCGTAGTTGAACGACTTCCACGGCCTTGCAGGATCGAGTAGGCTAAAGTCGTATCTCCTCAAAAGCTAGAGACCCTGTTGTTAGCCCGCTTCCAATTACGAGCAACAGACGAAACTTACTTCAACAAAGATCTTCCTCAGCTCCATCGTGGCGACGTTGCGTCCAAGGCACTGCCACCTGCCATACCCGAAAATAAGCTCCAGCGTTCCCTCCATCTGCTTCGCCTTCTCACCCTCGGCCTCCAGCCACCGCTCTGGCCGGAACTCGAGGGCGTCCGGGCCCCACAGGTCGATCCGGTGGAAGATGCCCCATGCGCCGTACCCGATCCGGGTCCCAGCCGGCAGGTACACGCCCTTGAAGGTGTCGCCGCCGTCGGGCACCTCCTTGGACATCTGACCGACGACGGGCGGGAAGATGCGCAGGCCCTCCTTAATGACGGCCTGCAGGTAAGGCATCTCGCGGGCCTCAGCCTCCGGAATCACCGGCCCGGACGGCTTGAAGGCGTCGATTTCGGCGAGGAGGGCGGCGGTCACGCGGGGGTTCGTCATGATGTAGAGGAACGTGGCGCGGATCGCCGTTGCCGTTGTGTCGGATCCGGCAAGTCTAGCATCTGAGTATCATGTCTCGCGACGCACATGCGGGGTACTTACATCTGCATGAGGATTTCCGATGAAGCTTCCTCCTGAGTCAGGCCATGAGCAATAAAGGAGCCAAGCATGTCTCTCTTGACCTTTTTTTCGGGGCCGAAACGCTCCGCAACGACTTTTTTCGCGATTCTGCCGACTACCTGTTAGCAACGGCAATAATCACCATAGTACTGACGTCGAGGGCCCGCCGGAGGAGACTTACCCGATTGTCTTGCCCACCCCGATCGCATCCTTTTCAGAAGGTAGCAGGCTCCGGAACAGAGGGGACGACAAGAGCGACAGCAGCGACGGCATGACGGTCGTGAGAAACACATTGGGCATGTTCTCCTCCATGGTGTGGATATACTCGTGGACATCGGAGTCGCTCGCCAGGTCGCCAAAGGGCGTCCCGAAAGCAAGGTCCGAGATGACGTCGAGAGTGAAGTACTGGGCCTTCTTTCCGAAGTCGAATGGCTTGCCCTCGGCGACGTACTTATCGATGAGGCCCATGAAGCGAAGGACGTTCTCATCTATCTTGGCCTCGAGGTTTTCGACCTCTTTGCCGGAGTACTGGAGAACAGAAGCATCATCAGCTAATTACCGGCCATAAACGTCCGCCTGGGATGCCGTGCGACATACGCCTGCGGCCATCTGGGACCTGAGCCTGCCGTGCAACTCATTGTCTCTCGTGGACAGCACGTTGTCCTTGCCGGGGTCGAGCCTCATGGCGTCGTACCAGTTGGACCTTTTGTAATTGGTTCGGACGCCAAGCATGCGCTTCATCAGGTCCGGGTCGCTGGTCATGAGGTCATTCGGTCCAACGCGCACGAGGGGTCCTTCGGAGGATCGACTCTTAGCCAACCAACACCCATCGAGGGATCGGTACATGCGCGGGAGAAGTGACAGAGAGACGTACCGTACTTCTCGTAAGCCTCGTAAAAGTCGAGGTGCGCCCTGCCACCATAGACGGTCCGGATGAGCCACCACTTGGAGAAGCCGGTGCTCGGGGGACCCTTGATGTGCCGCAGGCGCAGGTATTGACGGACGACCGATACGACGCCGTAGATGATGGCGAACGCAACGGCGACGGCGGCGTAGGAGTGGTAGTCTCGACTCACGGCCGCATCCGAGTGATTGAAGGTCCGATTCATGACGGGCTGGTCTGTGGAGGGACGAGACGATTGGAGAAGAAGGATTGATGAGCAGGGTGCGCCTGCGCCCAAGCGTCAGCGAGAAAAGAGGAAAGGGAAAGCTTAAATGGGACGACGAACATGCTCACTCTCCCCCCTCTTTCGACGCGTCTAGGTTCGAACGAAAGATAGTGAGGGGAGCGTGAATGGTCTGGTCCCCTTGCCTCCCACTCGGCCGAGCAGGATTCTGTGGTGGATCGACGACCCTCCGGACGTCAGGACGCAGGGCGGCCGCCATGATGTGAAGTCTGCCGAGCGTTTCTCTGACGAATTATCGATGCCGGCAGCTGTGATGAGGGATGCGTCGACGCTCTGTGACAGGTCTAGAACCGGGCGTCGGATGGGGTCTCGTGCATGACCGGGTATGTATGCGGTCTCTCCCGCCCGGCTGACGGAGCAGGGGGAAGGCAAAGTAATCCTTTCCGAGCCCGCCTTGTTTCTCGCATCTCTTTTGCCACTTGCTTCGGGCATCTTTTCCACGTACAGTGTCTTTCGAATACTGGAGTCGAGAGTGGTGAGTTGAGAGGGGATGCGATGCCTCGTATTGTTGGTTGCTGACTGAGTTGCCTATCGACCGGGGGGTGATGATGGGGCGACATGGACCTCCACCGAGGACACTGGAATCCCGGGGGAGGGGCCCCGCAGTGATACTAACTACCTACCTACCTATCTAGGTATCTACATGTAGGTATCTACATAGTACATAGGGAGGTAACTTAAGGTTCCTTTGTATCTTTGGCTCTTGCCCGCTGCATGGATTTCCACTCGAAAGTTGGCAAGTGCCATCTTGTCCGAAATGCAGGAGCTGATACTGTGCACCCACCCATTGAGAGAGAGGAGAGACGGGTGGCAGCATATTTGATGTGGCTAAGTCACATTATTTCTCTTTCTCTCCAAACGACTTCCACACCCACCGGATTTTCCCGGACGACTTTCTCTCTCTCACTCGTTGAAATCAAACTCGGAAAAGTCAGGCCATTGGGCATCAACGAAGAACATCCGTCTAGTCGCTTCGGCAGTTCAGAAAATGGCAGATCCGGCGCGGCCCGGCGCGGACACGGCGGCGCCATTGGAGGCAGAGGTAGGCAGCGCACCCGCGTCCCCGAGACAGCCTAGTCAGCCGCACGCGTTTACTCGAGGCTGCAGACCGGCGACGAGAACGACACGGGTGACGCCGACTCCGCCGTGGGAGTGGTGAGCAGCGAACCCCTCACGAGGCTCTTTGCCGGCGGACACTGACTAGACCCTCCCGCAGTCTGTGCACGGGTCTTCGACGTCCATGACGAGCAGCATCATGCGGTTTCGCGAGGAGAACGGGAGGACGTACCACGCTTTCCGCGAGGGCAGTGAGCGAGCACTGGGTACGAAGGGGATGGTAACTCGAATGTTTGCTAATTGGATTTATCGAAGGATACGTGTTGCCGAATGACCCGGTAAGTCGCGGCCTCCTCAGATGAGACATGGACTGATGAATGCCCTACAGGTTGAGAACGACAGATTGGGTGGGGCCCTCCTCTCAGCATCCGAAACCTTTTGTGCTCGCTCCTCTAAACCAATCCAGACCTCCAGCACCACCTGTACTTGCTCACCTTCGACCGGAGGCTGTACCTCTGCCCGGCCGGCCGCAACAAGCCGCTCCGCCGCGTACTCGACGCGGGGACCGGGACAGGGATCTGGGCAATGGATCTGGGTACGCCTTCCACCCCGCATTGCCCCCACTGGCGAGCTAGGACTAGAGACTGACGGCATCGTCGGATCGCGGGGATGGGTTGACAGCGGAAGAACACCCAGAGGCATTGGTAAGACTCTGGTTGCGAGGGTCCCTCTGACGATTTGTTGACGGGCACTTCCAGATCACAGGGGTCGACCTGAGCCCAATCCAACCGCCATTGTAAGTATTTCAAGGATCAACCCTTACGCAGTTGTCCATAATACGACTCAGATGTTGACCGTGGCCCCAGCGTTCCCCCGAATGTCACCTTTTACATCGACGACCTCGAAGATGACTGGACATACTCGTACAAGTTCGACTTCATCTACGGCCGCATGCTCACCGGCTCCATCGGAGACTGGCCACGCTTCATACGACAGAGCTTCGAGTAAGTTTGGGTACCCCATATCTGAATTTTTTAAGACAGCAAACCCGAGACTGACGACCGGTCGTACCCAGGTCCCTCGAGCCCGGCGGTTGGCTCGAGCTCTCCGACATCCTTCTGGATCTCCAGAGTGACGACGGTACCGTGACGCCTGCCTGCGCCGCCCAGCAATGGGCCGCGCATATGCTCGAGGCCGCCGACGTCTGGCGCCGCCCGCTCGACAGCTGCAAGCACTATCGCCGGCAGCTTGCCGAGGCTGGCTTCACCAACATTACCCAGGAGATCTACAAGTGGCCGTCGAACCCGTGGCCTAGGGATCCGAAGTACAAGGAGCTGGGTAAAGCCTCCTCCCCCACTTGACACTGAGACTCCCAGGAAAGGGGCTTGCTTACCACCGACCCAGGAATGTGGACGTACGAGAATCTGGGCAACGGGCTCTCCGGACTCAGCCTGGCACTGTTTACGAGGGCTCTCGGGTGGTCGCCAGAGCAGCTCGAGGTGTTTCTCGTCGACGCCAGAAAGGACATGAGAGACCGAGCGATACACGGGTGGTGGCCCATGTAGGTGGTATGCCCGTGCGATTGCAATAATGCTGACGACCCTTAGATACGTCGTGTACGGCCAAAAGCCTTGCTAACCATGAAAAGGAGACGCAAGAATTCCGGACGACGGGACGTCGAGCCCTGTATGATAGCAGGCCGCATTACGTTATGCCAAATACTCATATATACGTTAGAATGGGCGATATACTGCAATCTTGACATTGCTCTATCTAACCATCCGTTATTCAACCCCTACAGAGACTGCAGCTTATACTCCTTCTTGATGATGTCCGCGACCTTCTCCCCGGAGGCGTACGTCGTGGCGGTAGGCGCCGCGGCCAGCACCATGGGCCAGTAGCTCACGTCGATGACGCGCAGGCCCTCGATCCCGTACACGCGCATCTGCGGGTCCACGACGCCGCCCAGCTCCTCGGGCATCATGGCCGCCGTGCAGCACTGGTGCGCGTTGGAAACCCCCATGTTCTCCCTCAGCAGCGTCTTGAACTCGTCCTCGCTGACGCCGGCCCAGGGCGCACTCATCTCGGGTCCCAGCACCGCCATGGCCGGCTGCGACATGATCTCGGCGCTCTTGCTGAACAGCGCCCACGCGAGGTCGAGGTCCACCGGGTCCGACGCCGTGCGGAAGTCGATGACGGGCTGCTGGAGCGGGTCCGTCGACGCAATCTTGACGGAGCCGCGGCTAAGCGCCTTGAGGAAGTAGAGCGTCACGCTGTCGGCCGTACCCCAGTGCACCATGCCGATGGGCACGTCCTGGCTCGCGAGCTGGTCGAGTAGGAGGGCGCGCTGGCGCTTGTAGCCCTCGCGGACGGGGGCGGGAACGTCGACGGCGAGGTGGGCGTTGGGATCCGCCGCGGCGGCGGCCTCGAGGACGGACTCCCACTCGGAGGTGGAGTTGGAGAGAGGGGGCAGGGCGAGGTTGGTGGAGAGCGTGCGGACAATGGTGTATGGGCCTTGTTTCTGCGAGTCGTAGAGGGCGCGCTGCTCGGCGTCGTAGGTCGCGTTGGTGTCGAGCTCGCCCGAGTTGGGGGAGATGTTGTCCGAGACTGGGTTCTGTCAGTCGTCGTGTCTGCTATATGCAATGCCAAAACTCACATGTGTACGGGACCTTCAACTCACCCTGGTCGTGGAAGTTCTCGCCCACGCCGGGCAAATCCGCCACGACCTCGATACCGAAACTCTCGAGGAACTCCCTCCCGCCGATTCCCGACAACTGCAGGAGCTGAGGCGTGTGCAGCGCCCCGGCAGCGAGGAGCACCTCCTTCTCAGCACGCACCTCAACCTTGTCCCCGCCGGCGTTGGAGAGGTACTCCAGCCCCACGGCGCGTTTACCCTCGAACAGCACTCTCGTGACGGTGTGCTCTGCCAAAAGGTGGTAATTCGGCCGAGAGTCGGCGACGCGGGAGTAGTGGTTGATCCGCGCGTGGCTGCGTGTGCGCGACGTGGCGTCGGCGAGGGTGGGGAAGTTGAACAGGCCTATCGCGCGGTCTCCCGCGTTCGGGTCCGGGGACGGGGTGAGGCCGGACTCGAGTGCTGCCTGCCAGAAGTTGCCGGCCCCGGGGAAGAAGTAATTCGGATACGAGGCCTGCACGGGGCCGGCGTCGCCGTGGGCCGAGTCGATCCATGAGATGTTTGCCGCGGACGCGAAGGCCTCCGGGGGGGTTGTGAAGTTCTCGCTCTGTTACGTTGATCAGCAAATCCCCCTACTTACTCCCAGAGAGAAAAGAAGAGAGCTCACCTTTATAAAATACGGCAGGAGATCATCCCACCCCCACCCCTCCGCGCCCAACTCCTCCCAGTGCGCGTACTCAGCCCTACTCCCCCTGACAAAAACCATGCCATTCACCACCGACCCGCCGCCGACGACGCGCGCCGCGGGGACGGAGAAGCTGCGGTTGTTGAGGGATGCTTGCGGAGCGCTCTCCAAAGGAAGCCAGAGGTACGGCACGGGGAAGAAGGATCCCGGGACCAGGACGCTGTCTTCGTCCTTGTCGAAGGGGCCTGTTTCTATCACGAGCACGTTGACTGTGTTCGTTAGTTATTTGCTTGGATGGAGAGAAGAGGGGAGAGGTACCGTTCGGGTCTTCTGTGAGACGGTCCGCGACGGTGAGGCCTGAGACGCCGCCGCCCGCGATGACGAAGTCGTACTTCGTCCCGGCGATAACCTCCCTCGAGGCGACCGTCGCATGGCGCGGGATGCGGAGCGCGAGGGCGGGGGATGTCAAGCCCAGCAGGACCGCGAGGGTCTTGTTCGTGAGTGGGAGGAAGACCATCGTGCCTGAATCTGGTGCGAGACACTACGAAGATGCAGCCGAAATTCCTCGCGAGCTGCCTTCCTCAGAAACCCGAATCCCCATCTTTATACCTCCATTCTTAGCTCTTAACAGTGGCAAGAAAAAAGACGACGATCTCGCCATCAATGCCCTACCGACGTGTACCTGCACCCCGGCCCTGCATGTCTAGTCCGCAAGCACCCTACGCGACGTCGCAGCGAGGTAACTCGACACGGGCGTCGAGGACATTAACGCCAATCGGAAGCTTGGGAAGGCTTCACGGAACCTGGGACGCGGCGGAGCTGCAATCGGATGTTTACTTCGCATCTCATCGCCTGGATAAATGACCCCTCACACGGGCCCAGCCGGGGAAGGTCGCGATGCGGGGATCGAGGTCTGCTTGGCGGTTGGGGTCGGGCGCATGTCAGCAGCGGAACGGGGAACGAGTCCGACGGTGCGAATCACAGGGGAGGCGGTGGGTAGGTGCCGAGAAGACAACTTCTTTGGTTAACATCTTGTGGTATTAGATTACTTTAGATAATAAGCTGCGGGCGACATCGGCCTCGGCGTACATAGGTATAGGTAGAGACTGAGAAACTCGTACGAATCCAAATCCAACAGGTCGTGTCGTCCGTTACACATGCAGGAAACATCCCCTCTAGAACTCTTTCTTACACCTTGCTGACCAACTCGCCAGAGTTGTCGCGGCCGCTGACGTGGTTCTCGGGGCGCGACTCGACGGCCAGGGTCTGCTCGTCGTTGAGCTTCGGGTTCTTCAACAAAAAGGCAAAGACGATCAGGGGCACCGTCAGGCAGATACCGGTGATGCAGAGGAGGCGCTGCACTTGCTGGTAGGCGTCGATGATGGCGGTGCGCTCGGGGGTTCCGATGGGGTACTCGGCGATGGCATCAAAGGGCTTGCCGTAGGTGAGGGTCGCAATTGTCTCGTTGTTGAAAGGGGCAAGCTTCTCGTTGAGGACGCCGGGTAGGATCTGGGTCCAGATGGCGCCGGAGATGGTGTAGCCGAAGGCGGAGCCGATGTTGTAGGTGGCCAGGTACAGACCGGTCATGATGGCGAGGTGCTCGTGCTTGAGGCTGGCCTGCAGCGAGGCCTGGGCGGGGTAGGGGAACATGCCGCCGGCGATACCGAGCAAGACCTGGGCGCCGATGATACCGTTCTGGCCGGAGGGAGAACCGCGGTAGTGGATGAGGAGGCCGAAAGCGACCATGAAGAGCATGGTGCCGGCGACGATAAAGTACTTGAGGTGGCGGACCCTGTAGACGACAAAACCGAGGATGAAACCGGTGATGACACTGCAGAACGAGTAGAGCGAGGTGACGCGGGTGGCGGCGGTGATGCTGAAGTCGAAGGCGACGATACAGACGGTGTAGAGGTAGTCACCCTGCATGTACCAACACCAGTTGAGAAACAGGGCGATGCCGAGGGGCGCGAGGATGCCGCGGTCCTTCATGAGGTGGAAGGGCACGAGGGGGTGCTTGGCCTTGCGCTCCCAGACGACGAAGGCGGGGACGCAGCAGATGCCGACGACGAGGGGTGCGATGACGTGGGGCTCCTGCCACTGGGTCTTGAAGCCGCCGGCGATGGTAAAGGGGACGAGGATGAGGGCGAAGATGGCGATGACAAGGATGATGCCGACGACGTCGAGCTGCCAGAAGAGCTGGATCATGAAATCCTTGAAGCCGAGAGCGCGGAAGGAGGACTGGTAAGAGTCGAGCAGACCCTGCTTCCTGGCGCGGCGGCCGACGATGGCAAGGCTGATGATGAGGGGCAGGGCGCAAACGGGGTAGATGATGGCCCACATGCCGATACCCCATTGCCAGGTGCTCTGCTTGAGGACGAGGTTGCCGATATCGCCGCTGACCCAGGTGTTGATGATGAAGGGCAGGGCGGGGATGTAGCTGAAGAGCAGGCGGGCGCGGGTGGAGGTGATATCGGCGATGATAACCTCGATGAGCAGCATGATCATGGTGTAGCCGATCTGGTAGAGAACGGCACCACCAGCGAAGGCGGTGACATCCTTGGCGCAGGCCTCGACGACGGTGCCGACGACGTAGAAGAAGACGGAGACGCAGACGAGCTCGACACGACCGAAGACGTCGGCAATCTTGGCCGAGGTGGGCTGGGCAGCGGCGGCGATGACGGCACGAAGGACATTGATGGTGGCGAGGAGCGAGTGGGTACTATAAGACGAGGTGGCGGTGGGCTGGTAGGCGTAGCGGAGGGTGCCGTCGAGGCCGTAGCAGTAGGCGACCAGGAAGACGCCGAAGAAGATGAAGACGCGGTCGACGGTGGTGATGGCGGCGGAGAGGGCCTCAACACGTACGACACCGGGGGACTTTTCGCCCATGATGTGGTGCGAATCATGGTTCTCGTTGTCGGACGGCGAGACGGCCGCCGCGGGGTTCTTTTCCAGAGAAGCAGAGGCTTCCGGAGGAGGAGAGCCGGAGCCAAGGCCGGCCTCCTTATGGTGCGCCGTCGTGGCCATTGTGGGAGAGGTGTCTGCCGATGTTAGCTTCGTTGGTCGTTGGAGGGAATGAAGAGAAGGAGGGAAATTTGTCGGGGAGGGAAGATTTTTTCATGTTCCATGGGTAAGTACTCCGTACTCTGCGTTCCCTCAAGGCACGCCATCCACTGGTACTTACCCAAAGTACAGGACCAGGACAGGACGCCCGTGATGTCAGTGTAAACCTTGGGAAGGTGGGAGATCGATAAGGATAAGGCGAGGCAGGCGCAGGTGAGCTGAGCTGCAGGCGCTGTGGCAAACTGGCGGTCGGTGCGTCCAGGTGAGGCTTCAGTGGTCCTCGGTGAAGATTTGACCCAATCAAGGTGAGCGCAAGGTGAGCCGCGGTGGACACTGCACGATGATGCTCTTCGGTAGCGGTGATGCACTCAACAACAGCAGATTCAGTGGGTTGAAGAGGAGAGAAGAGAGTCCAGATAAAAGAAAAACCAGACAGATCCGCGTGGGGGGGACAGGGAAGGGGATAACAGCTGCTGCGAGGTTACATCCGCCGCCTTTTTAACTTTTGCAGGGCGACAATCCCACAGTGCTGAGCAGCACTCCATTTCTCTAGACTCTCGGCCACCCAAGAACTTGGGAGAGCGGCGAGCCCAAGGATGGGATCGCACCACCACATCGGGCCCATCTCGGGGGGGCCTCTAGCAGGTAGCTCGTTGATTGACCGAGAAAGAGTGGAGGGAGGGACGACCTAGCCAGCCAACGCTAGGGGGAGAAGCCATCAGCGGTTAGCGGCCGTCAGGACTCCAGCGCTTTTACATGGTGAGATTGAGTGGTGGTGGTGTACGGGTGAGTGAGCGGCCGACGCCGGGGTCGAAAAGGCAGAAATTTTCTTAGCAGAACTTTTTTATCAGATCCATCTGATATGAATTAGCGTAAGCCCCCATCAGCGACCGATGCCGCAAGCGGTTACGTCGTCCACATTCTTTGCCCTCCCAACCACCGCCATCCATCTCACCGTCTCTCTCGCGAAACCAACCGACCGACTGTTTGCTAGAAAGCCCGTTGAAAGAAGCCGTCCGCACGATCTTGTGTGCTTGACCAGATCAGGCTGGTTTCGGTGTACCATGTCTCTGGTGTCGCTGGACGACAAGACACTCGCCATCTCACTCAGTCTCACTCAGTAGGCCGAGGTACTCATCCATGTTCAAGTTAGAGTAGTCAACGAACCAACGTCGACCGGAAAACACCCCCACTCCACGGCCAAAGGCTCCAAATCCCTCACGCCTCCCGACTGGCTCGGGAACGATGGTGGCCAAGTGACCAGCGCCGCCAGAGCATCGGTCATCCCGGCCCATTTGACCCGGTTTTGACAAATGGTTTGCGCCCAGCGACCTGTCACCCTCGTCGTTCGGACGGGGAATGGGCTCACCTCCGCGTCTAGACTGCTCCGAGTCTCCATCTCGGTCTGCTTTTCCTTCGTGTTCTCTTGTTCGATTTTCGAATTTCTCGGGGACATGTTGGCAAAATTGAAATGGCCTGCTCGCACTCCGTAAAGACCATGACATCGCCCCCCTTCGGATCGCCGCCCCTCCCTGCATGATACCCTGCCCTCCCAAGACCAAAGGCCCCCCCGACGACCGGCACGCGCGAGACCAACTACATCTTAGCGGCATGTCTTTTCAGCAGGAGGACTAGGAAAAGTTTTCAGTCTTACGGACGGTAGGCTACATCCCACCGGCAATGGCGACGCCACCGATCGCACCGCTGCAGAGCCAAGTGCCCGCCTGATTGCCGTCTCCGACCGCCGTTGGTCCCTAGGGAGCCTGCCTTGCCGGAGCGAGGTGCCGTCCACGGTCGCTTCAGCCCCTCCTACTCTACCGCAAGGCGCGTTGAAGCGCTCTGCCCGAAGAAAACATATGAGAACGAGGGTCGTTGCCGCCAAGGGGAAATTTTCAAGCATCTGGGCTGTTGGTCGAGGTACCAAGTACCCTTTGAGGTGGGTCGCAGACTCCACCCCGGCCCCCGAGGTACCCGGCGACCGGCTCAGATAAGATCCGCTTTCCTTTATCAATCAGCGGGGTCCAAGACACATCTCAAAGGTTCCATTCCTTGTAGTTGGACTAACGCAGGTGGTCCTAGCACTTGGGTCGTCACGAGTGCTGGTTGGTTACGTTGGTTTTAAGCGCCATTCGTTGTTCAGTCTAGGTATTCGGGGCAGTTGAACTCGGAGAGATGCCGTCCTTGACTCGATGCTACCAGCAAGAGAGGACCTTCAGCAGCATTCCCAATCGGCTTGGTGTCCCATAATGACAGAATCCTGCAGAGATCATGGCCCCCAACCCATGCCTCTCTCGTCGACTTGACGGATCAGCAGGGGCACAGGTCAGCGGGGGCATGCAACCGCTGCATGCTCGTGGAGACCGGCCTGCTCCCACGTGTAATTCAGACCACCCAGCCGTCGTGATGCTACCGACTGCTGGGTCGGATGCCCGCAAATTTCCAGTCTGACGGTGCAGATGCTCCGCCCGAGAGCCGGACCCCTTACTTATGCTTGGCTCCATGTCGGTGATGCCGCTACAACTGCCGCTACACCTGCGAGGGCACGCGACCCGGCCATCGAACACCCTTCCTTTTGTGGTTTCCTGGGGAAAGGGGTCTCTTGGCGAGGCTAACACTACGGCTGAACCCCAAAAGACCCTGTGGCGCAAGTCAAGCAAGTCAATCCCGCGGCTGCACTGGCAAATAGTCCACGATGACTTGGCAGTCCTGCACGTGAGTAACTCGAACCGCGCTGGTGAAGCGGGCCATGGCAACAACAGGGCCTGTGTATTGTACTCTAGTGACTACAACTTAGGATATACTATCATAACCTACTGCGCAGAGCTCTGACTAATGGAAAGCTACCTGGTAGTCGTTGTCTCGTCCTGTAGAGGTTAGTGGCTGGGAAGGTCTCCGAGGATGTCTGAATACCTAGCCACGTGTGTTTTGCAGCTTTGCCCTCCTGCGCCACCGACGCGAAGTTGAAGTTCATACCATTGACACATAGCAAAACGGTAATGTTTCGCGGTTGTCCCTACTTCGGCCAATACAATCAATCGCGCCGGGGCAAACTAATGACTGGTCCTGCGCTCGCAACGAAGTCTGAGTGCCTAGCTGTCACCCTCTGGAAATCTTAAACCTTGTGGGACTCGATCCCTTCACTCAGATAAGTCTGGGCCACGATTCTGAGCGGATTTGACACATCTTTTGGAGGAAGCAAGTCACGAAACGTTGTTTCAATGCCCATCAGGTGACAACTGAACATTTGATGCGTTTCAGATTGTACTTCAACATTCAGATCATTAAATGGCTAGACTTTGCCCTTTAATTGAAAACAACCCCTTGGGAAACTACAAGTGTGCTCTTGAAGGAGCCTGGCGTCAATTTGCATCGTAGATATGCAACTTGACGTTGACGCAAGAAGAGCCACGTCTTCATGCTCGCCATGACTATTCCACGGGTACGGCCCATATGTTCCCGCAGAAGCGGCCACGTGTGTGGACAGATCCCACTGTTGCATCCAGGTGGTATGATGACGCGCAGCTGCAGGCATTGCTTTCATAGGCCCGGAATCCTTGTTCTCACCGCGTAAGCCTGACCCCTCCACAAAATCAGTCGACATTGTCTTGGATAGGTGGCATGTTGCTGCGGCAGCCATGTAAGTATTAAAAAAAGTCCTCCCAGTGAGATCCGAAACGTGCCTCTAAAGCCAAATAGCTCTACCCGAGTTTTGTCTGCATTGCATTCCCCAAAATGAAGGTGTTCATCGTCTTTGCTCACCCTGAGCCACAATCCCTCAACGGCGCCCTCCTCCGTGCCGCGGTCGAGGAGCTCGAGTCCCAGGGCCACGAGGTCCGCGTCTCCGACCTGTACGCCATGAAATGGAAGTCTCAAGTCGACCGCACCGACTTCCCCCATCTCACCGCCGACGACCGCTTCAAAGTAGCGCGCGCTTCCGCGGAGGCGACAGCGTCAAACACGCTCACGGACGACGTCAAACGGGAGCAGGAGAAGCTTCTCTGGGCAGACTTCGTGATACTCCAATACCCACTGTGGTGGTACGCCATGCCGGCCATCATGAAGGGCTGGGTCGACCGAGTCTACTCGCTGGGCTTCGCGTACGGTCTGGGAGAATATACGGACGAGCGCTGGGGAGACAGATACGGCGAGGGGAAGATGGAGGGGAGGCGCGCCATGGTCGTTACGACTGTGGGAAGTTGGAGGGAGCATTGCTCTGCTCGCGGGGTCACCGGACCCATTGAGGATATTTTGTTTCCTGTGACGCATGGGGTGCTGTTTTATACTGGCTTTAAGGTGCTGCCTTCGTTTGTGGTGTATCAGGCTGATCGGGCGGATGATGCGGCTTTTGAGAAGGCGGCTGGGGAGTTGAGGGAGAGGTTGAGGAGTCTTGACACGACTAAGCCGATTGCGTACCGGAAGCAGAATGGGGGTGACTACGAGATTTCTACGTTGATGCTTAAGCCGGGGCTTGAGGATGCTGGTGCTTCTGGGTTCTCTCTGCATATCCAGAGTAGGCAGAAAGAAGAGATGAAGGAGTAAAAGCTCAGGTTACAGAAGAGAGCTCTGCTACACCAAGCCCAGAAGACTATTCTTCAGAGGAGACGAATTTCAACTATCCGCCGCTTGAAATACACGGATTTCTCATGGCGTCCGGCACATATCCTTCAAACCACTATTAAACCACGTCCAACTAGCTGAACGATGAAACGCTAATAGACGACCGTGGTCCGATGGTACCCGACAATAACCCCCCTCATGCCAATTATACATCGAAATATCAAGCAATCCAGAACCATATCCTCTCCAGCCAATTCCTCGGCTTCACCACCGGCCACGTCGGCTCCAGTCGGTCAATCTCAGCCTTGCCCGACCAGAGGTCCATCTCAGACAACTTAACAAACTTGGTCTTGTGAACAAACTTGTACCCCAGAAACAGCGCCAGAAAGATGGGAATGTCGATATACGGCGGCACAAACGTCTTAGCACTGAACCTTCCCGGAAAGAACGCGTCAAACCCGTTGAAAAAGGCCACAACCAGACAAAACACAATAGCAAAGTACGCCAGGAACGGCTGCATGGGCGCCTTGTACGGCAGCGTGTCCCTATCGACGCCGTGGTGCCGCAGGCCGTAGTAGAAGCGCAGATACGTGTACGAGACGCTCGCCCAGACGATCAACGTGCTCACGGCACTGAGGTTGCTGACCCAGAAGAACACCTCGGCGGCGCGGTTGCCGACGTTGAGGTACACGAGGCAGCCGAGCGCCGTCGTGGCGGCGACGCAGGCGTAGGGCACGCCGAAGCGCTCGAAGCGTAGTATGGAGGGGGCTTTGCCGTCTAGGGCGGCGGAGTAGAGGACCCGTGTGGAGGCGTAGAAGAAGGAGTTCCCTGCGGACCAGGCGGAGCTTAGGACGACGCCGTTGATGATGGACGGCAAGGTGCGGATCCCGGCGTTGTGGATCGCGATGACGAAGGGGCTCTGGGCTGCGCCGGGTGCGCTGCTGCTGATGGCGTTGAGAAGACTCGGGTCAGCCGAGGAGACGCAGAGGCCGACTAGGAATATGGCGAGGACGTAGAAGATAGCAATACGCCAGAAGACGCGTCTGATAGCCTTGGGAATATTCCGCCGCGGGTTCTCCGTCTCCCCCGACGCGACGACGACCATCTCGCTGCCTCCGTAGGAAAAGGTAGCCTGGATAAAGACCTTCCAGAACGCGAGGAAGCGACCGAGCGCTCCGGGGCGGAGGTACTCGTTCATCGGGCCCGGGTCGTGCCAGTACCGGAAGCCGATGCGGTCGCCGGAGGGGGAGCCGCCGAGGGTGATGATGAACATGAGCAGGATGAGGCCGACGATGGTGGTGAGCTTGACGGCGCCGAAGAAGAACTCGGCCTCGCCGTAGATGCGCACGGGGAGGCAGTTTACGACGACCATTGCGAGGAAGAAGATTGTTATGAGCGCTGCTTGGGGGACGGCGTGGTCCCAGTAGTCGAGGATTACTACGGAGACGGTGACTTCGATGGGGACCCCGATGGCGAACTGGTACCTGATAGAAGTCAAGATGCATCATCCTGGGACCGCAGTACGTTTGAGAGGGCTCACCAATAATTCCAGCCCAAAGTGAACCCCAAAGCCGGATCGACGAACCGCGCAGCAAAGATGGGAACGGCGCCTGGGATCGGGAGCCACGCGGCCATCTCGCCGAGGCTGTTGATGACGCAGTAGAGGTTGAAGCCAGTTACCGCGTACGAGATGAAGGCGGAGAGGGGACCGGCAAGTGACAGGACCTGGCCGCTGCCGACGAATAGACCGGTACCAATAGCGCCAGAGAGAGCCAGGAACTGGACATGGCGGGACTTGAGCTTCCTATCGAGGGTTCCAATATGCTGCAGCTCCTGCTGTTGCTTGAGGTCCGGATCGCCGGCCGTGGTCGTGCCGGGCTCGATGTCGATTGCGTCGGGATGAGCCCTGGCTGCTCCGGGTACGTGTCCGGTGTGGTCACCGGACCTCTCCTTGATCTCCATCGTTTCCCTCCTTTCGATAGTTCTTCGTAGATGATCCGCCATATTGAAGCCGTCGCTGTCTCACCCCACTAACTCCGACGAGGATTTGGCCTTCGAAACGACGCCAAAGCGTCAAGAGACTCCGCCGGGAGCACGACAGGTTTAAGTACCAAGGAGACGTTACACTGCGTCTCGTGACGATGGCGGTCACTTGTCCGGCAGCTACACCTCTCCTTCTCCGAATCAGGGTCCCTGATTTGTCGATCGCTGCAACCCGATCCTGCACCCACGGCACATGGGCGACGAAGGTGCGGGGTTGATAAGAGGCGCTGCGAGGAACGTTACCATTGGGAGGCTGGACGTTCACCACAACCGAGAATTACTCGAGGACTGTGGACGTCGAAATATGTGCTTGGAGTTCAGTTCCGATTAATAGTATTTTGGCATGAGTGGAACCGAGTTGCGGAGAAGAACTAGCATTGGGAGAGGTACAGGGATGGTTGACTGTCACGAGGAGACGCATCGGCAGGCCAATCTCTATTACTTTGGTTCTTCAACTCGATATTTCCGGTAGCTCTAAGCGACAGTCGCTGGCCAAACATGCAGATCAACCACTAACACTCAACAATCTGTTGTATTCATAGGGAGATGCATGAGCTGTCCTTGTGCTTCTCAACCTGACTAGCTCCCATGCTGAGGAACGTGTCCTGGAAGAAGAAAAGCTCGGGGCTCATATCGAGGTCCAAGTCATTCGTCATCTCGCCATCGAACCCTCCGATGGAGCCGCCCGCACACAAACCGCGTCTAGTTTCGTAGGTCTGCTCTCTATCCTGGTCTTCAACTTCCCCCGTCACCGGAGAAGAAACATCCCCCATAGGCAGTATCTGACCCCTCACACGCTGCCCAAATCCCCCATCCGCCGCCGGATTAAACACACTAACAGGCGACGGCTGCCCGGGAAACTGCGGTATATCCTGCCGCAGCTCAGGAAAGTGCACAAAAAAGTCCGGCTCCATCGTCCACGCCCTCAAATCGCGCAGCCGGTCCCGGAACAGCGGCGAAAGCCCGTAGGCCCCGAGCCGCACGTTGCGCACGTAGCAGTCGCGGAAGTCAAACGGCCAGGCGATGCGTATGTGCTCCCGGAAGAGGTGCCAGAATTTGTTGGCGCAGTAGCGGTGCGGGTTGGTTGCGAAGCGGAGGCGTACTGCTGGCCTGTTCCTTGGTTGGTTACGTCTGCCACAATGTCAAGGGAAGGGGGGGATTTACCATGTGAAGTAATCCGCCGACGGATCGTGCGATATTTCCTGCAACTGTCTGCGACTCAAGTCAGCCTCCCACAACAACGAACCAAAACACCAGACTCACGACTTGAGATACCACCTCGGCACAACCTCCCCCGGCGCAGGATCAGCATAAGCCCTCATCAGCAAATGTACCATCGACAGCACAGCCAATCTCTCAGACTGCCCGCACCCAGAGAAACACAGCTCGTCCAGCCGCCGCGCTCTCCTCCACAGCGGCGTCATTCTCCCCGACCTGGTCAGGCTGTCCCAGCCGTGCAGGATGGCGCGCACGGGGACGTCCTCGCCGGCCTCGCGCTCGGCGTCGGGCATCGCCTCGGACGCGGGGAAGGGCTCGCGGAGGATCTCGTTGCCCGCCTTCCAGTTGTTGCGGTCTACTAGGGAGCCGTCTGATAGCCTTCGGGTGCGGGTGGATTTGGAGCAGCTGCAGGCGTGTGTGGGCGGGGGGTTGAGTGGTGTTAGGTCGAGGGTTGTTGTTGTTGGAAGTGGTGATGGGTTGTAGGGGAGGGCGAGGTCTGGCGGGAGGATCGCGTCTGTGAGGAAGTCGTCTATGCTCATGGATTCGTTCAAGAGACTCTCCGCGTAGGCATCGTTTTGTTCCAAGGGTTTGGCATCGGCAGGCTCGGTTGTTGTTGACACAGGGGCAGGCGCAAGCAGAGGCAGATCATTCAGTCTCGGATCTGAGGCATCTGTTACGTCGGACTTAGCCTGAGCCGGTGCTCCCTCCGCCTCTCCCTCCCTGATCTCCGCGAGATGCCTCGCAATCCCAGCCGCCGTCGCCTCCAGACACCCAACCAGCTTATTCCTCTGCTCCGTCACCCGCGAAAGCTGCGCCATCAGCGACACCGTCGTGGCATTGTCGTCCCGGCGGCTCAGCTCCGCGACGAGCTTCTCGAGCTGCGCGATGCGGTTCTTTGTCTTTTCGCGCGCGATGCGCTGCGCCTTGCGGTCTGCTTCCCGCTTCTTTAGTCGCGAGGAGGATACCTGCTGGCTTCGGGCTTCGGGGGTCGGGGCTGGTGCTGGAGTGCTGGGCATTTTCGGTGGATCTCGAGATGTCAAGATGTTGCATCAGTGGTTGCTGGTTAGAAAGACGTCATTCGGAGCGATGGAAGTTTGAGAGAAAGAAACGTGGGGAAACGGGGAGATGTGGAGGGCGGGCCGAAGTGCATGTGCGGGGTGGACACGGAGCGGGGAGTCGGGACGTCTCGAACTCCCGGGATGCCTCGGTACAAACGGGGTGGCGAGCGTCTCTCGTCGATCATCTGAAATTCGTTCGTCTCATGTTCCTTCGACGTTAGATGTACATGTACATGCATATCAACTGCTAAGCCTTGCTCTCCGGCCGTCTCCTCAAGTAAAAGTAATACGTCCCAGCATCCCTCATCTCCTTATTATCCATGGCCCCCATCACGGTATTCTCGTCGACGAGGCGGAAGGCGTCGATGATGGGGTATTTGTCGTACACCATGGCCGCGGTGACGACTCCTCGGTATTTGACTTCACGAATCTGTCTCTGTCAACATCAGTAGTCCACCTTTGCGGGATGCAACTCACCCTCGCGTGACCACACTCCTTCAACCAAGTCCTCTTCCCATCTTGGTCATAAAACATGATCGGATCAACATCGTCCACGGAGCGGAAATCCTTGCCCGCCCACTTGAACTCTCGCAGCGTCTGGTGCGTGGGATGTCTCGTGTCGAAGCTCCCGCCCTCCCACTGCCCCACGAGAAACTCGGGGGCCACGGGCTTGAGTTGGTCGTAGACCGCCGCGACGGCCGACTCTTCGACGTGGCCGTCGGTCTTTGCCAGGTCGAGAAATTGCTGCTCAGGACTGTGATGGTTAACAGACATGAAATATGAACGGTTCAAGAGAGGCACTGACGTTTTGGCCATCGCGTTCGAATTCAGTGCGGCTTGCTTAAACTCATAGCAACGGTACCATGCCCGTTGAATTATATATGCATATGCGGAAGATACTCAAGTTCAACTACAAGTCGGCGCAGCTGCAGCACATGCCGTAACGTCCGTGAGGCGGAACGCTGCGAGTCACTGGCACGACCCCACCCTTGACTCGACCTGCACCGCAGTTACCCCAAGAAATCCGTCCCGCACCCGCATGATCTGGTTGCCGATTCAGGAAGGCAGAACCCCCTGACTCGACATCGCGGTATGCGGCGATAGAGCGGGGTTTAGTAGTCAGACAAGACGTCCACAAGCTGTTGTCGGAGCACATATAGGTTCCCGGGTCTCGCCGCCGAAAAGCCTCGGGCCCGGGTCCCGGTCCGGTCGTGTGGAGACCGTTCGGCTTCCGTTGATGCTTGGTGAAGTCCTTGGGATGGGTTAAAAATGCAGTGCAAGCGACCAGGTCCATTTGACAATTTCAGGCATGATCGGGTGGCCTCCGAATGCAGAAGCACCGGACCTATGTGGTAGAGGTACGCGGCCGAAGCCCTCGGGGCGGGTTTGAAATCGCAGTGCTCGGTGGTCGCCATTGTCCGCTGAACCAACCACAACCTGACTTGCCAACGACCGTCCAGTGCTAATTGGCCAATGACCAAAGCCCTCGCGGCGCAACCAGCAACAGCCAGCACCTCGAAATTGAAGACAACGCCCTAGGACATATCCAGATCGTACAGGTACGTAGCCGCGAGACCCGAGACCAGCGATGCTTTCAAATACATCTGTATTCGTTTTAAAACATAAAACAGTTACAAAAGAACATGCCGTGTAGCTAGATGGTTGCAGCCCTCTCTCCCTCCAAAACGCCGATATATGAAATGTGTTAAATATCAAATCAAAAGAAAACATTTCCTCACGAAAAGGGCGGGTGCGTAAACCTGACATATGTTTAGCCACCCCTGCCCCTCCCATTGCCCCGTCTTTGAACTCCTGCGAACCAAACAGCCAGATAACAAGCCAAGCCGCAACAATGCCAAAAGAACCGCTGTTTATACAATACGAAACCTCGGTGGGAGTTTGCCGCTAATGGTCGTACCCGGCGCCGCGCTGCCATGGACTGCGAAACAGTTAGCAAAGTGTGAAAGACAGCTGGGAACGGAGACTGAAGCCTACCTGGCATTGTGCTGCGCGCGGAACTGTTCGCTGTGCGGGTTGTGCACCGACGGGCTCAACGGCGCGGGCCAGTCGTTGCCCGGGTGCGGGCGCGGGCTGGGCATGGGGCTGGCGTTGCGTGACTGCGACTGCACGTCGGCCGGGAACAGCGGCATGGCGGGGCTAACGGCGACCTTGGGCTCCGACTTGAGGATCTCGAGCTCGTGGCCCGCGGTGCCGCTCTCGGCGGCCTTCTCCGTGTACTTGAGCGACTCGCGGCGGTTGTCGAACTTGTCCTCCTCGTCGTCGAGGAGGTTCTTGTAGCCCGTCTTGTCGTCGCCGGCGCCTCCGGGGAACAGGTCCATCTGCTGGGTGCGGGCCTGGGGCTTGCCAAAGGAGCGCCACCAGATGAGCACGCTAGAGACGATGATCATGATTAGAAGGACGAGGGAGAAGACGGCGTTGACGACGAAGAGGACGACGCCCACGACGCCCACAACAATACCGGGGAGGTCGAAGACGTTGGTGAAGACGAGGAGGAACACGGCGTTGACAAAGTTTAGCGAGGCGACCGAGATGTTGAACGAGTTGGTGCTCTTGTCCATGAAGGGGCGGTAGACGCTGTAGGCAATGAGGGCGACGGCCTCGACGATGATGATGGCAATGGCCTGGCCGACGCCCTTGTGCTGGCCGAAGGCGATGACGAGCGACTTGATGAGGATGTAGACCATGAAGGGGATGACGAAGAAGTAGGCAGAGCTGCGGTACTGCACGTACAGGAAACCCCACTTGTTGAGCATGTTCGGGTCCGAGAAGAGCATGTAGGCCGGGTTCTGGTGGGCGGACTGCGACAAGCGGGCGATGGAGACGATCTTGAAGGCGGCCCAGCAGAGGGTCAGGAGGGTGCCGAAGAGGAAGAAGACGGCGAGGACGACGAGGGCGGGGGAATCGGCCTGGCCAAACTCCCAGAGACACAGGACGGTGATGGGGGGCAGGCCGATGAGGTTGATGCGGAAGAGGATGCCCTTGATCTGGGTCAGCCACTGGCGGCGGAAGTCGAGGAAGCGCTCGTTGCGCATCCAGTTCTTCTTGGCGGCAAGCTCACAGCCGGCCTTGAAGGCGGCGACGGAGGCGGCGATGAGGAACATGGCGGCGCAGTAGATGATGAGGCCGGTGAGGAAGAGGTTGGTGGTCTCGATCTTTGCGCGGAAGGCGACGCGCTGGATGCCGAAGACGACGTAGGAGCCGTCGTCGTTCTTGATGTTGGTGCGCTTGGCGATGTTGGAGAAGCCCGAGGAGACGGCGTCGACGAGCTCGGTGGAGCGCTTGGAGACCTGGACGGAGACGCCCGAGAGCTCGTCGAGGAGGTTCATGGCCTCGCCGCCGGTGGCGCGCTGGTACCAGGTGCACAGGCGCTGCATCCAGTCGACGTTGATGATGCCCATGGACCACTGGAAGTTCTGGGTCCAGCGCTGGACGATGGGGGGCATGTCGACGCCGGTCATGCCGAGGTAGGCCTGGGCCTGGAAGTAGCCGACGAGCGACAGAGTGTTGGCAGTCAGATGGGCGGCGGTCAAGGCATGGCCCCAGCCGGAGACGACGGCGGCGGAGATGAAACCAAGGCCGATGATGATGGCTGTGACCCACTTGACGCCGAGGAGGTCGACGGTCTTGCCGTTGGAGAAGTCGGCCTCGACGCAGGCTACCGTCTCCTTGGTGTCGGTGAGGTTCACGAGGGCGCGGACGGTGGCGTCGAGGTCGGGGATGGAGTAGGCGATGGAGGGGACCTGCTTGAGGGCGTCGCCGATGTCGAGGTTGAACTCCATGTTGATCTTGCCGGGGTTCATGGGACACAGTCCCTGGAGGTTGTTGTCGCACGGGTCGAGGGTCTGGCGGAGATACTCGTAGCCGTAGACGCGCAGGGCGACGTCGAAGACGACCTTGCCCTGGACGGAGACGACGGCGGAGACATTGGCAGAGACCTTGCCGTCTGACGTGACGACGACGTTGAAGAGGGAGGCGGAGAACTCGGATTGCTCCTGGCACGAGTTGAGAGAGAGCGACTGAAGGATCTTTTCGCCGGACGCGGCCGAGGGGAGCAGGAAGGCGGCAAGGAAGGAGAGGAAGAAGGAGAACTTCATCTTGGCGGGATGGTAATTCTGGTTGAGGTCAGCTCTCTGCGCTCTTTCGTCGTCGAAGCGGTCGTCATCTTTGTCGTCGTTGTCGTCGTCGTTCCTGACGTAGGCGACGAGAGGCGGGCAGGTAGGCGATGGCTCACTCACAGATTATCGAACGTGCCCTGGGGGCCTGGCACGAGGCAAATGAGAGACTGGAAGAGGATGAATGTCGTCGTCGAGGGATTATTGAATGAGCGGACGCATCGAGGCGATGCCGGGTTTGGAGAGAGGATACGGCGCGGCGAGGCGAGGCGAGACAAGGCGACTTCGGGCCAGTCCAGGTCTGATCGGTTCGGGTTCAGGTCAGGTCAGGTAGCGATCGTGGAGTCTGTCGTCGTCGTTCGTCGTCGTCGTTTCGTGGCCGCGGGATGCGGAGCTGTGGGAGAGTAGTTTCGACTTTCGGTGCGGCGCGGCTCCCAGCTCGTCGGTCGTCACGGCGCAGAGAGGAGGGGAGGGGGGGCGTCTGGGAGTGAGTCGGGACTCGGGAGAGACAGTGATGAGGAGCTTTTGGGACCAACGGGGGTGGGTTGACGGCGACAGAAAAGGCATGGGCAAGGGGGGTGGTAAGGTAAGTACGTACGACTCCGAATGTACCTGCTCTTTGGTGGCCAAGGGACAATTTCCCGATTCTGACGGTGGGCACCGTCGAGCGATACGGGGAATAGGGGGCAACACTCAGCAATCAGCGGCGCGAACGCGCAACCAACTGGATGCCGAGATGCACCCAACGACGATCACAAGAATCCTGCACATTAAACCCTCTTGGAAAGTCAGTTCTTGGTATGGTTAGTATAACGAATTATCTGCGCTACGTACACTATCCGTACCTTCAACGGTACTTGACTCTCTCCCAAGCCCATCGCGGCCCGTCCACGCCGTTTCTTCTGCCCATGATCCGTGATCCTTACCTCTGCTCTGTTCAGGGTCAGGATTTCACGGTAAGATATCCGTATTTTGTACTCCGTACTACCTTACGCTGCGCTAATACCACGCACATCCGTAGCACCCGACCCGTCAGACGTCCATCAAAAAAAAACAACTACTAATGCCAGGGACAGCGGTCCATAACCCCTGTCCGGCTGAGTCTCTGGCTGCCAATGACCGTTGGACTGGCGTTCCTCTGGCAGGAGGGGGGCAGTGCAGCGACTCGCTCGCCTGGCGCCGGTGGCTGCCTACCTAGGTACATCAGGTACGGGCACTGCCTTCGGTATGGCAAATTACTGGACAATTGATCCTCGCTCCACCAAAAAAACGCCGCTGTGTTACTACGCAGTCTCGCTGTGATGGTACCTGACTAGACCAAAACGGGACAGCTCCTATTGTGCAAGCAGCGCTGTTGCAGCACCACCACGACCAATGCACGTGTAGCGCCATGTATCCGCCAGTGGCCACTGGAAGCAAGCACACCTGGTGCTGGGACTGGGAAAGCCCTGGGAAAGGAGGTGGTGGACCCCTGAAACGGACGACGAGACTGGACGAGCCTCAACGGCCCCACTGCGGCGACACGCGCGCGCATGGGGGAAGGAACTTGGGATTGGGAAAGGAAGGAACTGTTCGGTTTTTCGTTTTTTCCCCCCCTCCTCCTCTTCTTCTCTTTTTGCGAAAAATAAACGACTCGGATTGACAGAATACGACCTTCGAATCGGATGGTACGTACCTATCTCCTGCATGCCTCAGGTGGCCCTACCCAGCCCCAGGCCCTTCTCGCCTGCGGAATGCCCGCTGTCCGCTGCCCGCTAGATGGATATTCTTTATGGATACCCGCAAAAGATATCCGTACCCCTTCACAACTCCAAAAAAAAAAAAAAAAAAAGGCTTCACAACTTGACTGTTCACAACTCCAGTGTCCATCCCACCAACCCCTATTCTCTCCACCCTCTCCTCCTCTTCTCGTGCACCTACCAGTGCCAAGACTGCCAACCCGCGCCAAACATCGCCCAGATCTCGCAGCGCCAGCAACAAAGGAAAAACACCGCATTGGCGCGTCTCCGGTGCTCCACGGCAAATCATTCTAATATGGAGCCTTGTCCGCGTATCGCTCTCGCGATCCCGACTCAACCCCCTTCACCCACCGCCAAGTCTCGCCAATGCTTCCCCCATAACTGTCACTGCACTGCCCTCTTCTTCTCGCCCTCGCTCAAATTGCTTTCCCTCTCGACACTTGACCCCTTCCAGCACCACCGCAACTAGAGCCGTCTGTAGACTGCCACTCGACGAAAATGGCCGCTACTCCCACAGATCACGGATCCGCTCCGCCGTCGCCCTCAAACTCTGTCATGTCCCTCTCAGATTCTGCCGTAGTACGCCAAGCCTCGACTATCCCTTGAGACGGCTGGTCTGGCTGCCAATCTCGGGCATCTTCTAGGCGCCCGCGTACACGCCGCTCCGAGGCATCACCACAGCCTCTCCCTCGCCCAGCATGTCCTGCGACGTGCGTCTCTCCACCAGCAGCCACCGCACAGTCTTGGGGAACCTCAGCCGAGACCACAGAGGCAGCGATCTCTCTTCTTTTTGGGGGGGTTTTCGTCTCTGGTCATTTCTGGCGTCGAGTAGTCGTGAGGTATTCCGCCCCGCGAGTTTTGACCATGGATAATAGAGCGATGAGCTTGAGATATATTCCGGCTCTAGATTTATCTCGTGGGTGCAAGTGGTACCACTTGGCGTACTCGACCGCGCTCATGACGACTCCGAGACGACCCCAATCGATTCACGGCGCTCTCTGCTGTCGCTCTCCGCAAGCAGATCCAAGGGGTCAGACGCTTGTGACATGACAAGGGGCTTGAGGAGGTCGGTCATATTCTGGGAGCCGATCTTGACCGCTATCGCGAAGGCATCCCTCAGGAGGTGCATCCAGCCCTTGTCGCTCCTGGGCCGCAGTTCGAGAAACACGCCGACGGGGTTTGACCTGTCGTGGCGCACCGCCAGCATCAACGGCGTGATCCCCTGAAAGTCCTCGGCGAACGGGTCCGCTCCGTGTTCCAGCAGCCATCGCACGCAGTCGCCGCTGTAGAGGAGGCTTGCGTAGTGTAGCGGCGTCCAGCGGGAGTCCAGCGTCATGACGTTGACGTCCTGTCCGAACGCTCTCAGCAGGATCGGCATCACCGACGCGTGCCCCTCCGCCGCCGCGAGGTGCAACGCGGTGCAGCCTCGCGCGAAAACGTCGTCCGGCGGGTTGTTCTGGCGTAAACGGGACCGGTAGCGGTAGGTGCATCGCGGGGTCCAGTCATACTCGCCCTCCAGGGCTTCGATCCTCTCGAGGATGCTGATGCACCCGCGAGCGGCGGCGACGTGGACCGCATTCTGGCCCCAAGAGTTGGTGGCCGTGGGATCTGCCCCGTGATCGAGCATCATGCTCGTGGTAATGACCTGGGAATCCTCGATGAAGCCAAGCAGCAGCGGCTCTTTGCAGGCTGGTGTCATGAAGTTCGGGTCAAGGCCCTTTTTCAAAAGTACCTTTAACCTGTGCCTCTGGTACGTAACATTCGGGTCCTGGAGCCGGCGAAGAAGACCGACTCCCTTCTCGTCGACCTCGTTTAACCTGCCAGCGTCGGCGTGATCAAGCATCTTCATGAGCATCGTAGTGCTATATTTCGTATGAGGTTGACACGCGTCTTCTAGAAGCGTGGTGCCGTCGCATCGCTTCTGGACAGGTACGCCCAGGTCGAGGAGCTTCTGCGCGAGTAGGCAATACTCGTGCTGAATGCTAATTCTAAAACACTGAACTGCCTCGGTGGATTGCATGAAACTCGATGTTTGGCTGGACGTGTCCAGGATGTCGGCCATCATCGCCTCTAGAAAACACTGGCTGTTCCTTTGGGCTTCATAATCGGCTATCAAGGCTTGGATGACGGGAATGAGGGCACACTTTTGGTGCTCATCCTCGTAGCGGGCCACGGCACCGACACTTCGTAGACCCTCGGCCGCAATACTAACTGAGAGCCCGAGTTTCCGCCAACGGGGAACGATGTTGGTGGCAAAGCGCTCCCAAAGACCAGCACCAGCCTTATCGCGAGAAGAGAGCGTATCGCTTGTCAGAAGCAACTTGAACGCATCGAGTTTGATGAAAAAGCGGTTGTTCGATGGGATATTCAAAACGCCGCGTGGACAAGATGCTATCTCGGCCGGATCATCGAGAATCGTGTCCGCGGGCGTCAGTCCCTCCAGGGTCTGCAGCGGTGCCCGGCAGGCTCTTTGCAGGGTCAGCACCAACTCGGGCGTTGCGGACTCGTTCATCCAGTGGAGCGCGGACCGGCCCGTGTTGTCGACGAAGCTGGCATCGACACCAAACTCAATCAGCCTGGACGCCAGCGGCTCGGACCCCCACGCGGCGGCGATGAAGAGCAGCGGCGTCGGGCTCTGGAGGTAGGTCGAGTCTTTCTTGCAGATGCTGAGCATGTGGAGGGCGGCGAGAGGGGGCTTATCGTTTGCTTTGCATCCTTTGCGCTGTAGCATGAACGGGTAGATGGCAGCTTGCGCGATGGGCGTTTGGCCCTCGTCCATCAGGCCCCTCAGGTTCTGGTCCCGGTGCTCGTCGTGCTTGTTGAGACAGTCGATAAGAGGAATGTCCGAGTTCGCCGCGGCAAAGTGCCAGACGTTCCTCCCGCAATCGTCCGTGTCTGTCGTGCGTGCTCCGTGGTCCAGCAGAATTCGGCAGACCTCGGGCGACTCTGAAAGCATCAGCGGCGTCTGGTCGTTGCAGTTTCGTGCGTGGACGTTGACTTCCTCTCCCGACTTGAGAATTGCCTCGACCAATTCAAACATGTTCGACTCGACGGCAGAATGAAGCAAAGTGGCCCCTTTGATCGGCTGGGGTTGCGCGTCGTCGCCGTCAGACATTGATGTCGCTATGTCACCTGTAATGAATGCGTTCGGATCCCAACGAGGATCCTGGATGAGCCGACGCACGACGCCAAGCTCGCAGTCTTGCACCGCCTCGCGGACAAGGTCGATGAACCTGTCGTCTGTGATGCTGAGAGGTCGGGATCCGCAGCCAGCCGCGGAGCATTTCAGGCCGAAGTGATCGATGATATGGCAGACAGCGTCCGCCGTCAGCGACATGTCGCCGTCGTAGCTGTCGTCGTCGTAGGCTTCGATGCTTCTGTCGAGCAGGTGAGGCAGCACCTCATCGAGGAAAGAGTGGGAGAGCTGGGGCAGCTGCGAAGGCCAGTACGCGTCAATCGCGGCGTCTCCTTTGAAGAGCTGCACGAATCTTTGGTCCAAGTCACAGGCCATCCTCAGGAAAAGGCCCGGGTCTGAAAGCGAGTGGCAGACTAGAAATGCCATCGTCACCACGGAAAAGTGTTCGTATTGGCCAGGGCCAATTGCTTTTGGGTCGGTCTCGCGCAAGGAGTCGATTAGCAGGGTGATGGTATCGGCTCGATGGGGTGAAGGAACCATGTCCACCGCGACCTTCATCGGATCGTCGGTTCGCGCCAGCAGAGCGGTTGGTCCGAGGAGGGCGCAGTAGCACGCCATGCCGAGCGGGCTCCTCCTGTTGACGGCCTCTCTATCTGCCTCTGACATGAGCCATTGGCAGAGGCTAGGCAAGCCTAGGGCGGCAGCGACATGAAGCGTCCGAAGGGACGGAGCAGAGACGGCAGCCATGAGATTTGTCAGCGGCGTCGTCGAGATAGCTCCAGATGCCACATCAAATCGGTCTGGCCACTGTTGGCGGGCGTACTCGAGAACCCAGTGCTCGAAGTTGGCCGTCTTTTTCGGGTCGAACAGACGTTGGAGATCTGGCCGAAGCTCGGCCCAGTACTTTTCGGCAAAGTACGGCAGCCGAAGTGCGCTGGGAGCATACGATGGATGCGTGACATCCCTCTCGCGGACGTGGTGTCTGTAGGCGTAGTACTCGGCCGGTCTGCTCGCAGCCACTTCCCCAAGCAGTTCGTCCAGACAGGCCCTCGCGGCGCTCAGAGAATCGTTGTTTGTGAGACCTCCCACATCCAAGTCATTGCGGATCGAGCTTGAGCCCTCGTCCGAAGAAAGTTTCGGTGGCAGTTCTGGAATGCCTGCAGAGGATAGGCTGGCCATCAAGCCAGGAAGCGAAGTGTTTGCCTCGGCGGTTCGGAATTTGTTCAGGAGCTGGCGAAGAACATGCGGTATCCTGTTATCCATGACTAAGTTATAGCCATGCTGCCTCAGCTCGTCCAGTGTGGCAGCCAAGGTTCCGAGCAGACTGCGGTCGGGAGGCAGGCTCGGGTTCTGGAACGAAGCCTCGCCGTCCTCCAACTGGAGTTCATCGACGAGGAGGCATAGGCTGTGAAGAGTGCCGCAGAGCAGTCTGAGAGTAGTAGTGACACTTCGAAGCTGGCCGGGTTTCCCGGTGGCGCTCTGTAGGTTGGAGCGATACACAGCTTCAGTCTGAGCGCGGGCCTCCGCGAGAGCCTCGCTCAACTGCATTGATGCGGAAGCGTAAAAGAATGATATCCAAGGAAGAAATTAGAACGGAAGCGACTACTTCAAAGTGGTTTTTGATGGATGGAAGTTGGAAGACCACGATCCATGCTGGCGGCCGTTGGCGCTGGGTGGCGTATGCCCGTAAGGCTGCCGCGCGGGGTGAGCAGGCAGGTACTAGGGAGAACAGGATCCTCGCAGCTGCCAGCTGGGGATGGATTTGAACAGGTGGTCCTGCTTACGTCACCCACATTGGGCTCCTTCCCTGCACTGCACCGGGTGGCTTCAGTGGGCTTCACACTGGCAACAGCCCGAAGCTTTTTGATTATATAATACATCGATACCACGCCTTGCTGACTGAAATAGGTAAGCAGTACCTAGTGTTGAGGGGAACTGTGATTTTGACGATAAGTCAGTCTAGCCAGTGGAAGCGTCATATAGGCACAAGTGAGTGTATTGAGATGTCTAAGGATAAAAATGAGTGAATAGGCCTACGCGGCCATATCCGTGCCTTTAAGTTGTATGCTTCTAAGCATAGTCCGTGCCATGTGTCTGTGCTGTCCAGGCTTATCGTAGTATTGAGGCACCATGAAACCACGGGTTGATGCATGACTCGCAGGTTCTGTCAGATTTTCACACCCCCAAGCTGAATATCCCACCTCCCACAAGCAGCAACATTGACCATGACGATGACGGACGACAGCGACGATAACGGACAATAATTATAGCACTGGACAGTAGTAACAGTACCCGACAGTAGTAATAGTAGTGGGTTGGAAGACCTAGATAAAGGGGATGTGGAATACTCAACCTAGCGGTGTGGAATAAAAGGCCCTTCTTGAGATAAATACCTAGCTGCCCAACCTCGATCGTATTGCCTGACGTTGAGCTCTCCAACACGAAGGAAAGTGGATCATGTTTCTGCTTCTACATCAATGGTTCTCATATACAATTATGTGTTTGGTTTTCTTTCTTTGGCAAGGTTGCTGCCAACGACACAACACCCTCTTGGTAAAACGAAACGAGACACATGCAATTACAAGACTGGCCATGCGGCTTTACGAATCGCCTGGGGAAATGGAACAAAGAAAAGAAAGAGAAATCGGCCTCATGATCAAACAAGTGATGCAGAGCTGGCGGAATCATTTTGTGTCATTTTCCAAATTTACTTGGTCTCGGAAACGTCCCTCTCTATCAATTCCCACCCTGGCGATCAGCACAGCAGTTCAGTCAGACTTCAACTACCACATACAAGTGTTGCGAGTCAACCATTGAAACTTCCACCTTGTGTCTTCATCTAGAACTTCTGTTGTTTTCCATTACAAATGGTCAAATTTGGGCGCGATGAATTACTCTATCCGGAATAGAGTTGAGAGGTGCATCAAAGAACAGCTTACTAGCATCGTGGGATCGGACTAGAAGCTTCAGGGGATCGCCAAGAGTACCGACGATTTTGGGCCGGTTACTTGACTAAAACTGACGGTTCTACTGTCTAGTTCAGGGCAACTGCTCATGTGCCAGGCTGATCATTTGGTCCGAGTCTCCGAGAAATGGCTTCTCAACCAAGGTCCCGGCTGTCCGGCACTTGGGAGCGCCCGCCCTAGGATACAGCTGGAAAGTTCATTGCTGGAAAACCACGCAGCCCTTCAGAATTCCACACTTCTGTCGGCATCGGTCATCTTGACGCCCTAGGGTGCTTTGCTTGTTATGCAGGCAGTTTGCGCACAAGTCTCGAGATGGCGATCTTGGAGTCGGACAAGGCCTTGCTCCCGTCGTGGCTCGAGCGTGCCGGAGCTGGCAGTCCCGAAATAACATTTTTGAGTTCAAACGTCACTATTGTAGATGGTCTCGTGGGCCGTTGAATGAGCAGTCCGGGGCATCTCGCATGGTGGCTGGCACCGCGAACGGGCTGTCTTTACCTACTCTCGCTCCAACCCCGTAGCCTGCGTGTTAGGCCCGGCCGCCCGGCAGTTGAGTGAACACTCCGTGATCAGAGCGCTTGTGTCTGAGTAAGGGGCAAGGTACCAAACGCAGCCACTGCGGTGAGAAGGTTCTTTGGCAAGCTATGAACTCCGGAGAGTACTCCGAAGGGCAGGTGACGGCGGTTGCTCAAGTACCTTACCTTAAACAGACATCTTCAAGTAGGTAGCTGAGTCATTTGTGCTGTCACGCGATGCATACCAAGGGGTCGCTTCTAGCCGCATTACAACAGAGTAAACAAACATGTCGCCTTCCCAAGATAGTATATATTATAGGTATCAACGCGAGGCCTCTCTCTAATTTTGATCCGACTGTTAATAATACTGTTGGATTCTCAGGGACACGGAGGCAGCACATAAAGCACGTATGGGGCTCTATGACTGCGATGATGATTCTTGATTGATTGTAAGCTAGGGAGGGC
>WIGO01000235.1:0-45358 GCA_014235945.1 Colletotrichum plurivorum
TTCATAAAGCCCAATTAGAATCTGGTGATATTGAAGCAGTTGAAGTAGAATCCGACGCTTCTAGTGAGCCCGAAATTGTTCAGGAATGTATTGTCTGTAAATAATGGTGGATTTTCTAAGGTTGGGGTGGTGATGGGGTTGATGGTGGCCAAAGAGGGGTGCACGGACTTTCTACAAGAATTATCAGTAGCCAACGGTCGCAACTACGAAATGCATACACGTTTGGACCATCAGTTGAGAACCGTAACATGGCATTTGTTATTTCCGCATAAGGTCATGTATGGTGCAGGAATTAGCAGTTCAACTACTATGTCATGAGCACCTCAATTGCTCCATAAATACAATAAGCTTACGAATATGTGTGAGAAGTATCTACGCGAAACACCTCCAGGAGCCATCGAACTCTTTGGAAATCAACTCCCAAGCCCAACAAGTCCAAGTTCAACTAGAATAACCGTCTCGACTTCCAATTCCAGTTTACAAAGAACTTAGCACTCGCCCGACTTGGTACCGGGGCCCGAGTAGAGCTGGCACTGGGTCTTAGCATCGGTGCAAATGTTGACAAGAGTAGCCTCGTCGCCGGTGTCCTCGTTAATGCCGGCAATCTCGCCGCCGCCGTAGGCGGAGACGCCCTCGATGGTGACAGTGCGCTTGCACGCATCGCACTACCTCTCTGTCAGCATCATATCAAGAAGGTCAGGCGTTTCTGGTGATAACATACCGTGCCGCAAGCTCTGTAAACCTTGCCGTAATCCTCGGCGTAGAAGTTGGAAATCTACATGACAGTCAGCTCGATTCGAACTCACATGTTTGAAGGATGACTTACGCTGACGCTACCGCAGCCGTTGTGCTGAACAACCTTGTCGGCGGCCTTGTAAGCTCCACCGCCGATGATGCGAGTCTCAGTGCCGGCCTCATCCTCCTTGCTGCATGGGAAGTTCTCGTTAGGAACAATCGTCGTCTCAAACCATTCTCATAAAGACACAACTTACATGGAGATGGCGTCCTCGCAGACATCCTCGAACCACACATTCTCAATGGTGCAGCCACCGCCCAGGCAGTAGACACCCTCCATCTGGTCCTTTCCGATGATGGCGTTCTTGAGGGTGGCACCCTTTCGGAGGACGAAGACGGCATCCTTCTGGCCTCCCTCAGTCTGGGCCTTGCAGGCACCCGAGCCTCTGTCGAAGCGGGCCATCTTGCCGTCATAGCTCTCGCCGGCCGCCACCTCGATAGGGGCGTCACCGCTGATAGTCTCGGTGGCCGTGGGCAGGGCGTCCTTGCCGACACAGGCGGAGACGGCAGGGAAGGACACGGCAAGAGCCGCGAGGAGCTTGAAGGCGTCGGTGCGCATGTTGAATGTTGTCTTTGAAAGAGTGGTCTGGGAGGAGAAGAGATGTCGATGTTGCGAAGAGAGCCCAAGATGATGTGCTGAGTTTGTCCCCCTTCTCGACAACGGAGGCTAAGCCAGCGCTTTATACCCATCGTCCATCTTGATAGGAACAACTGACTGGTGGATAATCATACAATGTGCTCAGATCGACCTCAGAAAAATGGATTCGAAGCCGAATTAAGGAGGTCTTGGCCATCGAGGGGGATTTCGCAACTCCTCCACGCTCAAGTTGCACCGCATGGAGCCGCTCACGGGATCCACTGATTGTCGCTCATGGTTGTTGAATGTCACTGGACGTAGAGTGCTGAGTCGGCCACCGGGGTGAATTTCCCGAATCACAAACCCGTAGCGGTGCAATTAATCTGGGGACGTCGGTCGGGCTGGTTCATCTCAATTGACACGACACGTGGAAAATCGAATGGAAGTGCCCCCGTCCGAAACATGCCAAGCCTTTTGACCGCTCCATGGAAAGACAGACAAGATCATCGCCAGCTCTTGGATAGGTATGAGTTCCCCGAGGGGGGCGGCATCCAGCATCACGTCGATCGTTGCCCAGTTAGCGCAAATACTTGGCACTGCCACTCTTGGCATGGCGCCCAGAGATTCATATTGAGATGGGAGATCGGCGCCAGAGGTCCTCGCTCAACGCGGAGTCGCGAGCCATGTCGCAGTGAACGGAAGGCTGCTCTTTTTGTTCGAAACCCCAAGACTTTTTGGTTAGACAGGAAGTGGCTCAAAGCGTCGACAGCTTCCAGGGGTCCGTAGTTTCAGGCCCATCTCGCGGCCAACATTACCTCAACAACGGAAGACAACGAAATGGGGGGTTTTATTTCCGTAAGTACGAAGTGCGCTGAAGAGGCAAAGGCTACCCCGAGTCCGGTGAGTGCAGGGGTGCCAACTGGACTGAAAAGTCTGATAATTCCAGTTGCAGTCGGGGTGTCTACAACATTGATGCTTGGTTCACTTAGGTCCACAACCTATAGCCTACAAACATTCATGTCTTGTCAGTAGTTCTGCATTGTTGTTTGAAACGTCCAGGTAGAGCCGCAACTGCACATGTCCAAGGTTCGTAAGTTCCACACGTGCTGACTATCGAAGAATCATGACTGGGTAAATCCAAAGACAAATTCCTCAAATTCCCACTAAGCTGTCAGCGAATGTAACCCTGGAAATACCAAGTAATCTAAGAAGCCTTGCATGACTACATCTCGAGCGTCCACATCGCTGCGTATGGACGTCGGGTGTGTTGCTTGAGCCGGCAAACTGCAATCAGAAGAATATGGAAGTATAAGAGGTATTGGTGCTACAATGGAACTGCGAAAGCTCTTGTCTCTCATCTATGTTTGATTTCCAAAATGACTTGAGTTTAGGAGAATAACTTCGCACTCTCATTCTTCCCACATAAGTGTAATATTTGGCGTAGCTATTCTTGCTACGCTCCCCAGCCACATCCAAGACTAAGAGCCGGCTTCCTTGACTCGTACATTGATCTTGTTACTCGACTGCGCGTAGGCGACTTCGCACAAGCTTCGAGCTAGTAGGGCTGCCTTATTGTACCACTCTCTTCTTTCTTTATCGTCCTGACATCGTGCACGTCGTCGATGTTGATGGCAACTACGTTTCCCGATGTTTGCATAAAGCCTGGCTCCAATCCCTCGTCCTAAAAGGGTTTAAAGGATTGGAATGACTTTGCTCTCGGGCACGGACTAGAGTGCTAGACTGCGGATAGGCCGGAATGCGGGGAACTTAACGAATACTGAGACTTTCTGTTACTTCATGCCAATTCCCTTATGAAAACAACACGGCCGTTGTGGAATATCAATACCTAGTTATTGCATATGGGTCAGATCGACCGTCTTAACGACATGAAATCATTTATTTCAGCCTCGCTGATGTCTCTTATCCCGGCTTGGGAAATAACGGACGACATCGATGGGTGGGCGAAAACGGCCGTAGTAGTCAGAGTCGAGCGCGAAAACCATTGGAACGGCACGGTTTCCGCATCCGGTAACTTGAAGATCAGATCATTTCGAACAACAGGGCTGATCGCCAAAGCCGAAGACGCGCTAGGTAGCACCCGACATAGCCACTTGCTTACAGCACGCCTTCAACCAATTAGGGCTGTTGTGGCTTCTGAACTGAAATCTGGGGACGACAGATCTGTCGATGTCAACAGGAATGAAGCTGTCGATCATGTGGAATGGATCGAATACGATGATTCGGCATTCTGGTAGTTCGCAAGCGGCTAATGCCACGTTCAGGGCTTATTAAAAAGCTCACTGGTCACCAACGTCCAACTTCATCTCTTATCATTTCTTGTCACAACATACTTTCTCGGACAACAAACTCCTTTGAAACAATTTTACGATTCAAGAGAAACGAACATGCTGCGGTCACTCGCTTCTGTGCTACTGCTCTCCGTGGCAGCTGTCACAGCCGTGGTCTCGACAGACAACAGCTGCGGAGGCTCTAGAGGGCTCACATGTCCAGGTTCGCTCTGCTGCAGCCAATACAACTGGTGGTAGGTTACGAACCCTGCAGACTGAAGGAAGCCTCTGACAACTGGATCTACGGTAGCGGAGTGAGCAATGATCATTGCGGAGCAGGGTGTCAATCTGCATTCGGCAGATGCACTACGACTTCTTCTGGTTCAACCAAGATCACCCCTGACGGTTCCTGCGGAGGCACGAACGCGTACACCTGCACAGGAGGCACTTTCGGTAATTGTTGTAGCCAGTGGGGTTTCTGCGGCAACTCGGACCAGCACTGCTTTGGCGGGTGTCAGTCAACATTTGGAGATTGCAGCTCCAGCAGTGTTGGTGGCAAAACTGTAAGCACTGATGGAAGTTGCGCCGGGACAAAAGGCTTCACCTGCCAGGGCAGCTCATACGGCAATTGCTGCAGCCAGTGGGGATTTTGCGGCTCTTCCACCGCCCACTGCGCCAGTGGCTGCCAGGCTTCTTTTGGAACTTGCTCTGGTTCAGGTGCTGGGGCTTCAGGAGGAGGCGGAGGAGGAGCTGTTGCGGCTAGCTCCTCTGCGGCGAGACCAGCATCTACCGGAGCCATCACAAGTCCGGACAACAGCTGCGGTGGCTCTAATCGTTACACTTGTCCTTCAGGAACGTGCTGGTAAGTGCATTCAATACCCGGCTTCTACGCCTCACGGTTCTTCACCGTCAGCTACAGGTGACTAAATCTTTCGTTCTCTCGCAGCTCGAAGAATGGATGGTGTGGCACCGGAAGCGACTTTTGCGGGTTTGGTTGCCAGACCTCTTTCTCGCCGAACACATGTTCAGCCTGTCCAGCACCCGCATGCGCAGGCACAGTCTCCGGCAACAACCCGACATGCTCCACGAACAACAACTTTTGCTGGACGGTCAGCTCCAAGAGGTTCCAAATCACATGTGGAAGACTGGCTTCGGGCGATTATCTTACTTATGTGGATGCCACAAGCTTTGGCGATTGCATTTCGAAATGCGCCGCGAACTCGGGTTGCGTTGCCGCTTCATTCTACCAGGGTGCGAGCACAAGCTGCAGCTTGTACAGCAGTTATCAAGGCCCGGCTTCTGGTAACTCGGCCGGTGGAATCCAAAGCCACGCTTTCGTCCGGCCTGCTGCTTGCACCTAGACGAACCAGTTAATATAATCTCCTATTTCGTCAACACCTGCTCGTCGGGCCATCTCAATGAAGACTGAGGAAGTCAAGTGTCAGGCCTACTGAAGATTTGAACATGCCGTCCTTGACAACGCAACCCGAATTGAGCTGTTCAAAATACTCATAACTGGGAAAAGATTCGCTACCTTATCAAACCCCTCTCTTCAGAACTTCATGTTCATTTGGTGCTGTACCCGCAGCAAACCCGCTTCTAAATACATCAAGACATTTACACGGTGTTGAAACAGGAAGTTCTGTTTGTTGATCGTCAAAATCATCCGATACTGAGAGTGTCTCACACCATGTTGCCCCCGTGCTTTTTCTCAACCTCCATTCCAAACTCTCTCTGAACGCGAATAGCACCAAAACCACCACCCTTGCTGACAATTTGCTTTTGGCTGTGGTCGTCGGGCAAGCTGTCGCTACTATTGCCTCCCATGTCCCGTCCATATACCCGTGTCTCAACACCAGAACGGTTTGTGTTGGTAGTGCCCTTCTTTGCCGGATCTCTCTCTCCGAGCTCCAAATAGCTGTTCTTGGCTGCTGCGGATGGGCCTGGCTCTCCGGAAGACTTGTTCTTCGAATTCGTGAAGGATGTGAGGCGGGCAAGGGCTCGTTCGAGGAGAGGGCGGCAGGCGGGCAGGTTTGCGACCAAGAGTCCGATGCCGACCTCTGCTTGCGCCCAGGCGAGGATGATACCCAGGCCCTGGAGGAACCTCGAGGTGTCGTTCAGGTTGAGCAGGTACTTGAGACGGACAATAGGGGCGATCGATGCACTGTACAGCGTCAAGGTCAGAACAGCAGCGGCAGCCGAGGGGTAACGTTTGAACCAACAAGAAACCTAGACCCAGAAGTCCAATGACGGACATCTTGACCTTGCTCGCCATCTGCAGCTTCCAGATGAGGGCGAATGGAAGGATAGCAAAGATCCAGTCCGTCGATATGGAGACTGCTGCGACGAGGAAAGACAACGCCGTCTGGATCTGACGTGCCTTGCACTCGCCTGGCATCATTGGGTACCAGTTTTTCCTGCGGTAGCTAGTCAGCCAACATTGGAAGAAAGGAAACGGGTCGAACGTCGCACAAGGGTAACTTACTCGACGGGGGAGCACTGGAAGAAAAGATACATGCCAGTACCTCCCGTGCACAGCGTCACAAGGGTTAAGCACGTATAAATAACGATCTGGACCCATCTCTGGCCATTGGCGATGCGGAGGAGAGTGAAGCCGATTGCCCATTTCAAAGTAACGAGTGTGAAGCACCAGAACTCCTGGAAGACGTAGAACCACTTCCGGTCCCGTCAGCAACGTGCCACAGCGTTCCCATGCGACTCTCGTGACTTACGAAGTATGAATTTGCCTGTTGCTCGGGCGTCAAGGTGATGTCAAGCTGACCGACGCCACTCCAAGCCATGCCGATCAAGCCAACCTGGCTTACCAGCCAGACCGGCTTTCCTTTGAGTCAATTGAGCCATTCAATATCTCTAAGATCAACCAGCGTCACTTACGATGGTAGCCACCATAGCCCAATCGTCGGGTCCCCATGCCTTCCTCTGCGTCCGAATCCAGAATCGCAACACCAGTGTGATGATGTTAAACGGCAGCGGCACAAGGACCGCCGCCGCCATATCCTTCGACGTCGCCGCCCCCATTGTATCTGCGTCCGAGTTGGTGGCCACGGAAGAACCGGCTTCTTACTCCACGCGGTGTGAGAGAGAGCTAGGACTTCTTCCACAAAACAGTCGAAGTAAGCAGACAAGACCGACCCGGAAAGCGAAAGAAGAGGGCTAAAGGCACTTCAACCGGCATGCAGCTGTTCGTTACTTATTACTTGATAGCAGTCCAACTCCTTTTTCACATCCCAACCAGCTGAAGGATCCACAACCCCAGTCCCTAGCTGGGATCTCGCTCGTGTGGCTTGTGGCAAGAGCCGTCGCTAACGAGACGAGCGTGGAGGAACCTGTAGGCCCCTTGCTCGGGTAGGACTTGTAATCTCACAGTATCCCGCCGGAAGTTTCTGTTAATAACTTGACAGCCAATCCTATCGCCCAGTGCCGGCCCATCATTCCTCACAACATTCCCACTTGCAGGGACGGAGTTGCCTCCGACTGAAACTAGGTAGGGTTCATGGTGCTCCAACGGTCCGTCCCTAGTCACTTAGGCATTCTCTATGCGCTCTGTGTGCACGCGCCAGTACACACCTTTGTGATCGTGATTCGCGAAGTCCATTGAAATTGGTTCCAGCACGACTGTCCCAATCCAGTGGCTTCAACTTGCGTTGGTTGAGAACTTATTTGTCACTTTGCAGTTACGAGTGCCTCTCCGGCGCGCTGGTCTTGCGGCCCAAGGCGACTCTGGAATCTGCTTGCATAGCACTACAAGATTTTACATGCTCCGCCGATGCAACCCAGCGTCGTTTGGTCGCGAAAAAGTCGCTTCGCACGTCCCGTGTGATGTTGTATCTATTCCACCGGCTCGAAACACCTTACCCCATCTGAGGAAGATCGCTACTTGATTTGGTAGACTCTATCCCGAAAACTGGGGATTTTGTCTTCGCGGCCCACGGCATCTGGCGGTGTCGGCCTGCCTTGGCTGGATCCATGACAGTGGAGATGTTTGTACAAACACTGTAGCGTAGCGACACTCTTGGCGTTGGTAGTCAGCTAGGTAGGTACCAATCCTAGAGAAACCCGTTGTAACATGGGTTCAACGCCAAGTTGTTCCAACAGTTTCTCACATCTCAAGTGCTGTTGGCGGATATTGCTCCCAAGAGCGGCTGCTTATGCACGAGGTGTTGTCGCCGTGTGAGACAAACTCATGCCATTCTCACGCTCTACATAGCTAGCCTCTTGGGAAGTGATCGGAGGAGCCCTGGTTCCGGAGCCCAAGGTGTTGTTGATACAGTTGACGAAAGCGAGGTTTCATGACTGGTTTATCCAGATTGAGATCGGCAGAAACCGTTGACAGTTTACGTGGCGGCGTGGAGCTGACATGTTTGTTGACCCTGGCGAGACCCCGGCATTGACCCCAGGCAAAAATCCACTTGGCTGAGCGGCCCGTCGGCAGTGACCTGCGAGCCAGTGGAAGCCCAAGCGGTGGAAGCAGCAACAGATATAAAAACCGTTCCTCATCACGTGGGGAAAGGAAGTCATTACCTCAACGACTCCACGTCATCGTGATTGATCATCTTTCATCTCAGGTCGAACTTACGAGGAAGAAAAAAATGGCTCCTTTCAGGGTTTTTGAAGGCAAGCTTGCCATTGTCACCGGTGCTTCTCGCAGTACGTAGCATTTACGCTCCCCCAGCCTCCATCGACGCGGAAGCCCATGAGCGAACGTCGATACGACTCTTCGGAATGAGCTAATCAGTCGGGTCCCAGGCTTTGGTGCTGTTGTCGCCGAGCACTTCGCCAGCAGAGGTGCCAACGTTGTCATCAACTATGCCACCGAGGGCTCGACTCCCAAGGCTCAGGAACTGGCAAAGTCGTTCGAGACCAAGTACAACGTCAAGGCACTCCCCGTGCGGGCCGATTTGAGCAAGGCCGATGCACCGCAGCAGCTGGTGGATGCTGCGAAGGCCTACTTCACGGAGGCCTCTGGCCGCTTCCAGATCGACATCATCGTCAACAACGCCGCCATCGTCAACGCTCAGGGCCTCGATCAGCTGGACATCGACCTTTTCCAGGCCACTTTCGACCTGAACTGCAGAGCTCCCGCGCTGCTCATCAAGGCGGCGCTCCCCTACCTCCCCACGGACCGCTCTGGCCGCATTGTCAACATCTCCAGCGCGACTACCACGTGGGGTGTCTGGTGGCAGACGTCGTACGCCGGAACCAAGGGTGCCATCGAGGCCATGACCCGCGTGTGGGCGCGTGAGCTTGCCGAGAGGGCCACTGTCAACGCCGTCGCTCCCGGTCCCATGGACACGGGTCTGTACTCCGGATTGCCAGACGAGCCCCGTGAGGCGCTTCGCCCCCTGAACATCCTGACGCCTCTCGCCAAGGCTCGCCCTGGAGTCGACAGCCAAGATGTGCTCGACTTGGCGCAGAGCATCGGCGGGCGTCCTGGTTATCTCGAGGAGGTGGCTGGAGTCGTTGGCGTTGTTTGCCTGCCAGAGAGCGGGTGGATGACAGGCAACCTGGTTGGCGCCAGCGGAGGTGGTGCGTTCGTTCGGTAGGCAGCTGGCAAAATGAGATACGATCGAGCTGTCAAAATGGTGTTTGGAGTGGGGGGCTTTCTCTTTTGGGTTGGCGAAGGATGTGCATAGATGAAGCGCGACTGGTATTCCTGAATCCTGCAATCAGACGAGATGTTGTTTGTATGATGTTTGCTTGTGCTCCAACGATGTGTGAGATCTTTGTTGGCCATAGGGAGGGACTTGATAACAGGGCAGACATGACTGGGACACATGACCGGCGATCTGATTGGAGAAGTTGTCGGTGAAGGTGCCAATAAAGCCAGACTGGAGTTGTCGTTAGATGCTGAAGGATTCGGTTGGAACAGGGGTTCATGTCGGCGACTGGACCGGGAGCGCTTACCCCGGCGACCCGGAACCAGACATGTTTTTGACTATGGAATTAGCTTTTTAGGTCCTTGTCCCCGTGGGGGTCGGCCTGCTATGCAAGACCCGAAGAGAAAGGATTTGCGCCAAACGAAATGACCAGAATCCTTCTACCTGGGCATACTTATGCGAACATTGAGGCTTTTGGTGAGTGAGGCCGCATGAACCCGGGACCAGGTTCCAAGCGTTGGTGTTTACATCAGCAGTGGTTGGCCGTGTAAAGTGCACTAGGTACTCCGCAAACTCCGACTGAGCGGAGATCTTCCGCATTATCGTTACCTAAAGCCCGGACAATCCGCGTTCGGATTTTCCGTGTCGGGTGGTGGTTTTCCCGCCCCGGTCAGCATAATGATCTTTCAGCTGCGGGCCAATAGCCGGGCCGTGGACCTCCAGTCTGGTGTACCTAGGTGCCGGGCACCTGTCGGGCGGGCGGTCCACCTAGGTAACAAAACCCAAAGGGGAATGGTCGTCTCACAGTGATGGTTACCTTGGGGTGCATAAGCATTGCTACGTGACAGCAACCTGCCTTATCAGCGAGTGGCAATCCCATCCTACCATCGTGGGCTTTTATGGAGGAACTCCGTTCTTCAAAGGTTCCATGCCCCGGACTAGTACCTACCTAGGCACTTTTGTCGTTTGTGTCTTAAAGGTCCAATAGACCTCGGTTGAGAATGCATTGACATCCCGTTAGTAATTCTCCATCGGACTAAGCCAAGAGGCCAATCGGACTGCCGAGCTCAAGGCCGCCTTATTCCCCTTAACCTCGCTTGGCGCCACCCGTTTCGGGCCTTTTGCCAAGATCCCCACAAAACTGCTCGTATATCACCCGATTCCTCCGTTAGCACCTCTGCAAAAGATCGGCTCACTCGGCCGAGTGGAGTACCACAGCTGCTTCTTCCCTCGGTTTGTGGCGTGTCTGCGCAAAAGTTCCTGGGGCGAACATCGAAGCCGGGCAAGAGTTTTCTGGTGGTGGGTGGGAACTGAAAACCCGACCCGGAACATCGCCGTCGACATGTCGGAGTCGACCGAGAGAGGCAAGAGAATGAGGGTAAGCGCACCGCCGTCGCGTCCGTCTTCACGTACTATGTAGTCACTACACCAGGGAGTCGGGCCTCGGGACTCTCTTTTATGAGCGAGGCTCCATGATCTCCACCGATGGTGCCCTTTGGTCGTCTCCCTCTCTCGAAATTTTCTTTTCCCCTTCATCTCTCTCCGTCTTTGGGACTCACACCACCGACCATACGCAGCCGCTTGCGATTCACGTTGCGTAAACAATGGCCCAGAACCACGAAGACACGGTGGCCGAGTACGTAACAAGCCGCATATCATCGGCATCAGGGACCGTTACTGATGTGATGTCGTGTCCGCAGGCTCCACGACACGCTCGCTCATCGCGTGACGAGCGACCCTGAGAAGAAGCAGCCCTTTCCGGAGAAGACTGACTCTGAGTCCGGCCCTACCCCCGACGGCGCGGAGCCCAACGACTACGAGAAGAGCACCCTGCGCCGTGTTGGAGAGAGCCTTCCCGCCTCAGCCTTCCTCATTGCCGTCGTCGAGTTGACGGAGCGCTTCACCTACTACGGCGCCCAGGGACTGTTCCAGAACTACATCAGCAATGACGCCAACGGTCTGGATGGCCCCAAGGGCCTCGGCATGGGCCACCAGGCTGCCACGGGCCTGAACCTCTTCTTCCAGTGGTTCTGTTATGGTAAGGCCCATAGCTTGTCGCTGTCGACAACAGGCATGGGATGCTCTGGATGATGGGCGACGAGGGCTAACGCACTTTCAGTTACACCGATCCTGGGAGCCATCATCGCTGACCAGTATCTCGGCAAGTACAAGACCATCTTGGTCTTTTGCGCCTTCTACTGGCTCGGTCTCGTCATCCTCTGGACCACGTCTCTGCCGGTTGCCATGGAGCACGGCGCCGGAAAGCCTGGCTACATCGTTGCCATCATCGTCATTGGTCTCGGAACGGGAGGCATCAAGTCAAACATCGCCCCTTTGATTGCCGACCAGTATCAACGCCGCGTCATGGCCGTCAAGACCGAATCCGACGGCGAGCGCGTCATCATCGACCCCGCCATCACGTACCAGCGCATCTACATGATCTTCTACTGGTGCATCAACCTCGGCGCCCTGTCCCTGATGGCCACTCCGTTCATGGAGAAGTACAAAGGCTTCTGGACGGCCTACCTGATGTGCTTCTGCGTCTTCAACGTTGGCATCGCCACGCTGGTGCTCCGCCGCAAGACTTTCGTCAACCGCCCGCCGCAGGGATCGGTCATCACGGACGCCTTCAAGGCGCTCGGTTTGATGATTGCTGCCCGCAACATGGATGCGGCCAAGCCCTCGTGGCGCGCTGCGAACGGCAAGGAGAAGCCCGTCCCGTGGAACGATCATTTCGTCGAGGAGCTTAAGAGAGCTCTGAGAGCCTGCAAGGTCTTCGTCTTCTGTGAGTAGAAGCTGTTCGGAAGCCTCGCCGGCTCCCGCTAACCTAGTGCTTGACAGATCCTATCTTCTGGGTCTGCTACGGCCAGTTCTCGACCAACTTCGTCACGCAGGCCGGCCAGATGGAGGGCCACGGCATGCCGAACGACTTCATGCAGAACTTCGACCCCATCTCGATTCTGATCTTCACGCCTGTCCTCGACAAGATCGTGTACCCGCTCCTGCGCAAGGTCGGCATTGAGCTGAAGCCCATCATGCGAATCACCATCGGTTTCTGGCTCGGAGCCCTCTGCCTCGCCTACGCAGCGATCGTTCAGCACCTCATTTACAAGGCCGGCCCGTGCTACGAGGCTCCGGGCAACTGCCCCGAAGGTCTCGTCGACGGCTCCTCGTTGCCCAACCACGTTCACATCGCGGTGCAAACCCCGGCCTACGTCTTCATCGGTCTCTCCGAGATCTTCATCTCCGTCACCGGTCTCGAGTACGCCTACACCAAGGCTCCCCCCAACATGAAGTCCTTCGTCCAGAGCATCTACCTCTTCACCAACGCGTTCGGCTCCGCCATCTCCGAAGCCTTGGTGTCCGTCGCGGTCGACCCCAAGTTCCTGTGGATGTACACCGGTGTTGCTTGCTTTTCTTTTGTGATTGGAATCGTTTTCTACTTCACTTTCCGCCACTACGATGACCAGGAGGACGAGATGTATGCCCTCGACCGAGACCAGCCGGTTCTGAACAATGATGGAGTGAAGCAGGTGGACGACGACACCCACTAGATGACTGATGCTGCTTGGCTGGCGGTCGCAAGATTCCACTTGAAAGTTTATCTCGACGACCGCCGCTGGGCATGGCTGGGTGTGAAGATACGGTTAGATACGATACTGCCATGTTGATAATGTATAGTATGAGATCATCTTAGATGCAGATGTGGTATGAACATGTATATTAGACTCTGGATTGCCAGCGGTCATTGAATACAGGAGACCGTGCGTCAACACAACAGACGGAAATGAGCCAGAAATCGCATTCTGGATGGATCGCTTGACGTCAAGATATAAGCCACCAGGCTGGGGCTTAGTGGCTCATTGGTGATGGCATCATGACATCAACACAGCGTCAGGACAAAGTAGTAGACAAGTAGGTATATAACTTGAAGAGTCTTTCGGCTTTGAAACTCGCAATTAGACTGCCAACGTTAAGTTACAACCACGCCACACAAGCAGCTGCAGTAGCACATCTATCAAGACAAGAAATGGCGGCCCAAAAGCAAGGAGACCTCTACGACATGGCCAAGGACGGCACGAAGGGTAAGCACATCTACGCAGCTCACATCGCACCACCAGAGATAAGACTCGAGCTGACGTGCTGTCGAAGTTCCCGGAGACGCCTGGAAGCAGAATACGATCCCCTCGGTTCCCAACCCCTACTAGCGCGACGGTGAGGCAGCCGGCGGGCTGGGGTCCACGACGCTGCACGGGGCTGCAGACAACTCCAACCTGGCAGCGGATGAGGGCCGGCCTACAGGGGTCGGTGAAGGGATCACTGTCACGGGCCACGACCTGCCCCAATCGGCTGCGGGCAAGCCTGGTGGTCGGGGAGGCACGCAAGGGTCGGAGGACGTAAGGGCGGCGACGGGGGGTTTCGCAACAAAGAAGGACCCGTCTGGGGATTCAGTCTAAGGCGTGGTGTTCGAATAGATCTTAACTCCTTAACTTACTGACATTAATAAAATTCAGAGAAAAAGCCTAGAGAATCCTGAAATCAAATACGTATCTGCTACCGCGGGTGAGACAACCCTAAGCAGCCTCAGTAGTTGTAAACTAACTTGATTAGCTTGAATACTCGGTTGGTAACTATTAAGTTAAAGATGTTGCCACTTGATTTAAAGTATACTTTACTGCATGCACTCGTATCGATTAGAACGACAAGAAATGCAATAACCCAACCAATAGTAATTAGTTGACGATGTAAACAATAAGCTTAATCTTTCCAAAGAAGAAAAAAAGGCTATCTATCGAAGACATCTTACGTGCTACCGCTCCCTAGTCCCAGTTTCTCGACCCCCTCCTGAAACGTTCGCATCAGACCTGCAACACCAGCCATGTCTTTCATCTTCTTTCTGATAGCCTGAGCAGTGACGTGAATCACCACAATACTCACACTACCCATGTAGAACGGTGTCTCGCCCGTTTCCTCGTTGACAAACGAATTCCACACCGTTTGCGGCAGCAGATCTTGCTGTAGCTCACGAATCTTCTGGATGGCGGCGTCGACCTGGCGATCCCATACCTGGTCGGGCAGCCAAACCCTGCCGGCATCCCTGATAGGAGGCGAGGATTTCATTTGCCGCCATTGTGCCTCTAGCTTTATCAACGGCGCGACCTTCTGAAATGATTCCAGGCCGCGGTAGAATTGCTTTTGCCATTGGATTGTGTTTTCCGCCGTCAGTATGGTTCGGTAAGTATGGAAGTACGCTTCCAGCTTGGTGCAAAGAGACTCAACCTCGAGCTCCAGTCTCTTCTCTTTCAGCAGCAGCTGGTTCCAGGGATTCGTGGCAGGATAGGTGCTTTGTAAGAGAGAGAATTGGGAATTCCTCGTGCTGGCCCACTGCTTCAGATTCCGGATCGATCTCAATGGCCAGTTGAGATTGAACACCGAGAGACGGATAAAATCCATCGGAGTTGTCGCGCTTGATGACAAAATGCGACAGGAAAAAAGCCGACGCAAAATACTTGGATCGGATTGATCCAAGTCGGCGAGTCCGGCGACTCTGAAGGCATTGGCTACCAAGTGGATACCGCATTCCACGTCAGAGGCTTTTTGTTGATAGCACTTTGAGACAGGTTAGCACAGCTGTAGCATAACTGTACAATGAGTCAAAACTTACAACCCTCTTGTTAAAGGCGAGCTCGGAGCGAGGCGCAGGGAGCAAATTGACGGAGGTGAACCATTTGGAAAGAGACTCCACGAAGTGCTTGGCGCGACTTTCCACTGCACTCGTGGGGCTGGAGAGTGAATCGTAGTAGTCCGCAACATGGGCTCGCGGGTCCCAGTGAACCAGAGCCCAATGGTCTTCGTGATGTATAACGAGCAACAAGGCATCTTTAGAGCAGAGATCACGATGATAAGGCCGCACTCTCTTAGCCTGCACGTCGAAGGTGGCCAAGGAATGACTTTCGACGCATCCTAGATTCTGGCTTGACTCCCGGCAGGCCATAGCAACCAGGGTATTCACAGCTGAGTCGTTAAGCTGCTGATGTTCGGATATCCTCTGACTGGCTCGTGCAAGACCCCACATCAGATACGGCAGGTGTTTTCCCTCACCCGATGGGGCTCGATCGCGAATCGGGCCACCCAGGCCATTGATTTCGGGCAGGTGAGTGACGGAAGTTAACGCATGTTCCTCATTACGAGGAGCCATCTGAGTCGCGCTGGCAGCTGGAGAAGCCACGCCTGTGGGTTGTTCATTTGGTAGTGTTGGTTGGCTGTCATTCTGGATATTCTTTTTGTTGGTGGAGGTTCCAACTCTAGGAGTAGAAACTGAATCGTTCCTGTAATCACGCGGGAAACGACTGTCGATAAGAGCCTCGCTCACCAAAGCCGAGGTAGTGAGGCCCATCTCAGTCTCTTGACTCTCTTCAGAATTGACCTGGCTGCAATCGGCCGAGGTTCTTTCTCGAACGATAGTTTCGTTTGATGCAATCGCAGTGAGGCGAGGTTCGTCAGGGACACTTCCGGTGAAAGTCTTTTGCCGTTTTGATGTTCCAGTAGGTCCATGCGCAGACCGTTTAAGCGTGGGCTGGGTTGGAACGACAGGTCAGCCACATAAGAACAATTCCAGGGCCCTGCTACGTCGTCGCCGTAGCAAAGGGTGGGGGGAATGCAAACCGTCTGGTCTGGGGTTACAAATCTCCTGGAGCTCTCAGCCTCTAAAGCAGCCTGCAAATCAAACAGTCGGTCATTAGCATCTCAAAACGACTACGGTGTCACAGTTCACTTACAGATTTGGCGCGGCTTCTCGTGACGGAACCACGGACATTCGCAGAATTTTGAAGTCCCGTAGGCCAACGCTGATTCAGAGAGACAGAAGCAATCCTTTTGAGATTGACTGGATTCACTGGGGTGGTTGGGATAGGCGAGGTCAGAGGATGTTGGTAGCGTGTTCCCGTTCCCGCTGGAGACTGGCGGGTTGACGGCAGAGAGAGGCGCGTCCGTAAACTGGCTTTGGTGGATTGGACGGGTGGCACAGTTGAAGAGGGAGGTTCCCTGGCGTCTAGTCTTTTGCGAGAACTGGTCTTGTGAGTCGGAGTGTCTGAAATGTGAGCCGAGCCAGGCTGAACAGACCCATCAGACCCATAAGACCCGTCAGACCTGTCGGACTCATCTGAGGCATCAGATTCGTCAGGCTCATCGGGTTCATCAGACTCCCCGCCGTCATAGGGCGCCCCATACAACGGGGGCGTTGACCTCGCGCGAGAAAGGGGTAGATTCGAGGCTTCCATGACAGGTACGCGTTAACGATTCATTGCTGACCAGATAAACTTGGAAGAAAGGGTAGAACTGGATGACCAACCGAGTTTGGCACCACGCTGAATGTCTGCCTGCGTGTATAGGGGCTCTTGGGACTTGGCGGGACCACGAAGGCGCTGAAGTCGACAGAACTCGATCTGGTTAAAGATGTCGATGAACTTCAGTCCGGGGTTCTCCTTGGCGGCGTCTTGAAGGTGGCGTAACGCCTTCCGAGAGGCCATGACCTGCTTGCCGAAAAATAGATACAGATTCCACTTGGAGTCGAGACCACGAGTGGTGGGGATGTTGTCGATTTCGAAGCGCCACTCCCCGTTGTTGACGTCGTGCTTGTAGTAGACACAGCGGAGGATTCGTTCAAGCTGGACGGTGGATGCTTGACTGAGCAGCCACAAAGGCAACGGCTTCTCCTCGGCTCCAGTTTCGGCGACGGCGCGGTAGTAGCTGCTATAAACATTTTCCCACAGGGAAATTATCTTCTGTCGCTGTATTTCGGTTCGCATACCGCCATCGCCAACTTCAATGGCCTCAAGGAGGTCATCAAGGGCAAGTCGAACATGGTGAAAAAGCACGTGGCGCTGAGTCGACGGCGTCATGGTGGGGAGGGTGTAGACAGGGGCGCGTTCATACGGTCTGCACCGTGCATGAGAAGGAGGGGCGATGTATGAGGCTCAATGCGATGCCACAGCACGACGTTCGTTTGCGGAGGAGGCTCCACGACTACGACCTTGGGTACGGGTAGACGCGAGGGATGTCGGCGCGCTGGCTGCACCGTCGCCTCGCTTCCAGATGGTCAGAGCGTACGGGGTCTCGCCGCAAAAAACCCGGACTCGACACCCATTGAGAGTGTGGTATCTTCTCCCGTCGCCCCGCCCGCCACAGGTGGCTGGGTGCCAGTGGCTGGACAACGGGCGGCCCGGCAACCGCACGGGCCCCACCGGTCCCGGGCCCTTGGAGGCTTACCTCTATCCGTACTTACCTAGCCACCGGATATATCGGGTCCGGGCATGGTCGTTGGTAGGTTCCTACCTACTAAGGTACGGAGTGCCGGTGCGGTGAGGTCGGGCGACGGCTCCCCCCTCCACCACCATTCCTGCCGGTCCATCTTCGGCCATGACCAAAGAGACGCCTCGGAACACTACCGCATTGCACGGTTTACCGCCCCCACACGCGCCAGCTTTGCACTATGGTCGCTTGCCTGTTGTCGGCGCCTATTCCATCCCCGATTTGCTGGCAAATTCTGATCATTTGGTGTCGTCGCTTACAGAATGCCACCGTAGCCGAGACCAGGCCCTGCAGCTAACTTGTGTTGCTGCTGTGCACGTAGGAGCCACAGTCATACGTAAATGTGATTGCCATTGCCAGTGTCATGGCGGGCTAGAAGGCTCGTCAACGCACCCTGTAGCGTAGACCTGTTTCCCCGCTGCGATGCCTGGTAGGGCTGGCGGGCAGCAGCACGCGCCAATGTAACCCTCCACCGCCGCCGCGCGCGTGCCACAGATTCTGTTTGCGTCTGCGAACGAGGAAAAGCAGGATGGCGGAGTTCGTGTATGTACAGGAGAGCAGGAGAGAGAGAGAGTGTGTGTGTGTGTGTGAGTGTGTGTGTGTGTGTGAGTGTGTGTGCGTGTGTGCGTGTGTGCGTGTGTGCCTCGACTCCAGACTGTTCCCCAGTCCCGGTCGGTCCCTACAGTCAAAGTGAGTATCCATTACATAAGTGCCTCTGTAGGTCTCGCCCGGGGGAATTGGTATTAGCTACTTAGATAGGTAAGTGGTGCTGGGCAAGTCGGCGGTCAAGAAAGCGCAACGCTGTAGATGCAGAACATCACGTCGCATTAATTTCCCAGCGTGCCCGGCTTGCCGACCGAGGTGACCCGGAACGCGAATATCCATACGGAGTACTAATACGGATACCTACCAATGGTATCTAGGCATTACCGTATTAGGTACCTAGGTACCGTGGGCTTCTTGGCTTCCAACGGCTGCGCCTACTTCCCACCACAGCCAAGCTCCCAAGCCGGTGGCCAAGTATTACACTAGCACATAGTATGCATGCAAATGTCTCTCTCCCTGCCCGTTTAGGTATGGTAGGTCGTGACCGCGCCTGCATTCCGTTAATTCGCTGCTCATCACACGGCACAGACGCTCCGCTCGTGGGCCCACAACACATCAGGCAACCACATCAAGAAGCCGCGATGACATGCAAGGAGCTGGATCGACGGCCAGATACTGGATGGACCCATGCATTCCTTCCTTGTTCAGTGTTGTCGCGACCAAAAGTTCAATTCCGTTGAAGCGAGCTTGCCAAGAACAACCCAGGGCTGTGTATCCGTATTAACGTAATGTCTGCTGTTGTCTCTGTTGGTACCTACCTACATTACCTTCTGACCCCTTTTACCCATGCTGTCCGCCTACCTACTGTCTTTGCGCGCTCACAATGTCGCACATATCGGAAATCGCACATATCTGCAACAACTTGGGGATTCCCTGGCGCTCGAATGCCTCTTTTGGAAGCACACCAACACGCTCCACTACTAGGTGTCAACAACCACGGCCGCCGGGCATCAGATCCGTGGACGCCCGTCTCTTCTATTGACACGGACCCGAAGCCGTGTAACTCGGGAACCTCCCGGGCCGCCATCTGAAGCACGGCCCGGTACCTACTACCTAGGTCCCTTCTCGTCCCCAGCGAAACCATGCTGCGACTGCCGACTGTCGGTGACCTTTCCAGCCACGTTACGATACAAGCTGCACTTGCCTTTGGATTCGCGGTTCTGGCGCAATATGAATCGTCCAACGAAATCGAGCTCGGTTCCGAGCTTCTCTGCTGGGTCTTGCTGCCCGTGTTGGTCCGGAGAGAGAAAGGCAAGACGGCCCATATCGACACCGACGGCACATCGAAAGCAGTTCTTCCTGCCCACATGGGGTCGCGCAAGAATGGCGCATCATCCACGTCATTGTGGCTCGTTGCTTTGGGTCTCATGCTTGCCAGTGTCTACCGAGCCGAGGGCAGGACGGCCATAGCGTTTCTCGTGAGTTGATTCATCCGCCGCCTGACTCCGCCATCTTAAGAGCGTCACACTGACCGCAATATTCTAGCCAGGTCTTCTTCCGATGCTTCATTCTGCCCAGGAGCGTCTCCTGCGGCCCGATTTCGATTCCGCGAGACCACCTCAATCGATGCTTCGAGCTGCCACCAATACCGTTTGGGGCACGACTTTGGTTGCTGCATGGGCCATCCTCACGTTGACGAACTGGGATATCCGTCCGTATGTCTTGTCTTGCGTTCCCGCGGGTGCTTTGTGCGTCGTGTATGGGGCATTTCTCAACGGAGCTTCGCCCCGTCGTGTCCGCCTCTTTCCTTCCGTGAACTTTGAAGCGTCGCTAGTCGCGCTTGCAAGTCGGCTTGTAATCCTCCTGACGCTTGCGCTCGTCATCGATGCTGTGGTCTTCGGCTTTCCGACGATCAGTGTTCAATCTGCGCTGCTCCTGGGATTTTTCAAGGCCTTTGCTTGGTATTACACGAATCAGCTAGCTCGTCACTCCTCCTGGTGTATAGCTCCTGCAGTCGGTGTCTTCAGCACTATGTTCGTAAGCGACCCTTTCGCTCAACCATCAGATTTTCTGGCCCTGTCGCACATATCAGGGGCTTTCTTTAGCTTTCTACATGTATTCTCGGCAATTTCACGACGGGGAAGCCCCAGTCCCTTTCTTTGGGCGTTGCCAGGTGTTTTGTTTTTGCCGTACTTGGCCAATATTTGGTCCATCACAGCATCTGGTTCGTCAGCGAAAAGCTTTACCGGCAGCCTCCCGCTACATCCGGTGGAGGCCTTGAGCCGTGCAGCCGAAGATGGGTTTCAAAACCTGCTGGCACGGCAGTCGTCAAACTATACCGCCGCCCATGCTGAGTATCGACGTCGGTACGGTATGGACCCACCCTCAGGCTTCGCAGCCTGGTTCGACTTTGCAACCTCCCACGGCTCCCTCATCATCGACGACTTCGACTCAATCTACGAATCTGTCTCACCGTTCTGGGCTATGAGTGGGAAGGAGGTTGCCCAGGTCATGGACGATGTACATCAGGCGCCAGGCAACGAGTTATGGCTGTGCTCTTTCTCCGGTACCCGCGCCGAGACTCGCTGCAGACACCCAACCCGTTCGTTCGATAGGCATCTTCAGTTCTCGTTCAACAAGCTCCTTGGAGGTTTGGGGGCAGGAACCTTACCCGACATGAAGTTTTTGGTGAATCACTTGGATGAACCCCGAGTCTTGATACCGCCACTCGTCGCCAGGGGCGGTGGATCAGGGCATGCGTTTGGCAATGGTCGCTTTCGCCTTACCGACCTTTCAGGCGCTGCCGCTGGCCGTGAAATTGGCAAATACTGCCCGCCCACTACTCACGAGCAAACCGGGGGAAACGCCAAAAACAGCACAGTCGAGACATACGGTCTACCTCTGGTTACCGAGCCACACGTTGACAACGATCTATGCCGTCATCCCGAGAACAATGTTTTGCATGGGCTTATGGCACGTCCAAAGTCTTTCAGACTCATCGAAGGCCTGGTTCCCGCCCTTTCCACGGGATCGCCTTCCACGATGGGCGACATCCTGTTCCCGAGTCCAGCGTACATGGAGGATGAGTTCCAGTACGACGAAACAGAGGACCTAGGCTGGAGCCAGAAACACAATAATGTCTACTGGGCTGGTTCTACCACTGGGGGTTACGCCTCTGATTCGCTGTGGAAGTCGTATCATCGGCAGAGACTTGTGTCTCTTGCTCAAAACATTGACGAGGATGGGGCCGACTACGTTTATCTACGGCAGACGGCGGGGAAGGTCGAGGGCGTACAAAGGTCCTTTGTCAACAGTAGGCTTTTCGACGTTGCCTTTACAAGGATCTTCCAGTGCGCAAGGACACAATGCCGCGACCAGCTATCGTACTTCCGATTGAAATACTGGGCCAATAAGAACGAGGTTTTCCGCTCCAGGCTTGCCTTCGATCTGGATGGGAACGGTATCAGTGGCCGGTATTACAAGATTCTGGCATCAAGGTCAACACCACTCAAGCAGACCATCCTTCGTGAATGGCACGATGACCGGCTCGTACCTTGGGTCCATTACGTCCCTGTCAGTCTGGGGCTCAGAGAGCTGCCGGAGTTAGTTAACTACCTTACCTCCAGTGAGCCAGGCCAGGCTCGAGCAAAGTTGATTGCAGATCAAGGACGAGAGTGGTTTGGAAGGGCATTTCGGGAAGTTGATCTCACCATTTACTTATACAGGCTACTTCTCGAGTTAGCACGACTTCAGGATCCAGCCCGACAACCAACATAAGGATTTTGGATTTTGTATAAGAAAGTAGGAAAGTAAAATCTCGGAACAGCATGTATTTTTGGTAGTTTTGTGGTTCTGGTCTCAATTCTGAGAAACACGCCGAAAGCAACCATCACTCTTTGTACAGCGGTCCTATTATACGTTTTGGTTCAATCTCTTGTATGAGTTGACACTGATCATCGTTCAGGGAACTCTCAGCTTAGCCGCTTGACAATAGCGTTGTACGCAGGCTTCGGCCTGAAGTTCGCGTCAAAGAGAAGTGGCTTGGCATCGGCCATCCATGATTGCTATCGGATGTTAGAGAGCATCTTTCACTCAAAAAGGGGTTCTGAATTTGTGTTCTCACCCTGTCGCTAACACCCCAAATGGTGACGCCTCGGCACTTGGGCACGTTGAGACAAGCGCCCACCACAGTGGCGTACTCGGACGGCGTGGCACCCACGATGTCCAGCTCGGTGATGGCGATCTCAGAGACGGTAGACTTTGCGAGAAGCTCGAGAGCTCCCTGTGTGTTTTGGGCCATATTCTTGGCCAGGTGAGACTGGGAACCTGGCGCAACTCCTTAGCAGCTGCTCGTTTCAGTGCACGATCGACTCAAGACATACCGATGCCGTCGATGGGGATTCCCCGCTTGATCCACTCATCGACCTTCTTGACGACCGCGACCGGCTTCCCCCAGGCTTGGTTGTCGAGGTTGTAGTCGTTGATGTACAGCTTGGCGGCTGGATCAGCTGCTCGGGCTGCTTTGAAGGCGATTTCGATATAAGACTCGCCCAACACGTTGTAGAATGTGTTGTTACGAAGAGCGCCGCTGTCTTCAAAGATCTCGTTCACCACGTCCTTTGGCCGCGCGAGTCAGCAAGGACGAAGCGCGAGCGAGCATGGCAGACACTCACCCATGACCTTATGAGGCCCCTGTACCTGCCGACGATGGTCCTGACGTGAGTCTCGATGACGCTCTTGAGCACTGCCTTGTCCTTGATGTTCGCAACCCAGTCCGGAAGAGCCCTGTGCCAAAGCAGCGTGTGTCCGCGGATGGACTTGCGGTTCTGGCGCGCCCACCTGACGAGGAAGTCCGAGTTCTCGAAGCTGAAACTGCCGCGGGACGGCTCCGTCGCATCCCACTTCATCGAGTACTCGGGCGTCACCTGGCCGAAGTTGGCCTTGATGATGGCCTCGGTCGTGTTCTGCTGGATGATGCCGTTGTCCGTGGACACGCCGATGTACAGCTTGCCCTTCCTCTTGAAGAGCTGGTCGATGCTGACCGGCGCCTGTCGCTGCGCGACGTGGCCGGACCGGGGGAGGTTTCCGGGCCTGCTGGCGGACGGTGCGGCGAGCGCGACCAGCGGCGCGAAGAGCAGCGCGAGGGAGATCTTCATGGTTGCTTAAGAAAGAGTGACAGTGAATCGAAAAGAAGGAATGTTGCGATGTAGTGGTAAACGAATGTGAGAAACTGAATGAGATCTTCGTCCTGTCCCAGCTAAAGGGAGCCGGCGTTTGCATCCGCGGCGAAGCGTCGACTATTTGTTCTCGGAACACCAGGAGAAGGAGGGTTCCTCTCGGTGGGGAACATTCCGGACTTCTCTCCTCGGACGCTTGGCAAACACTGGGCAGGCTTACACCCCATTTAGAGCGGTGGTCAATTAAACGATCGGCAGGGAACCGGGTTTTGGGGTTCCTAAGAGCTGGAAATGGCGGCAGGCGGCGGCACCGGCCGCGGCGGCTCCGGACTGAGCGCAAGATGCTGCAAAACTGCCGCGCTTTTGGGGGTGAGAGGTGCTTTCAGCCTTCGTGTTTGAGCGTTGGTGTTGCGCCTGGTGTCTTGTTAGTTGCGTCGCGTGTTGCTGTGAGACCGTCATTTTTGCCGGGCCTTGATGTCTCACTGGCACAGCATCCCGTCCGACCGCCAAGGGGTTGCTGATTAGGCGGGGAATTAGAGTTTTCATGCTGAGATTGACCAACAGCACCGTCCCTTTATCTCCCCGGCGGTACTTGATTTAGTCTCTATAGGTAGCTTTCGACGTAAGTCATTAAGGCGGCTGCACAACCTGCTTGTAATAGCTGATAACCGTGCTTACACCGGCTGGGTTATTTCGACAGACTCGTTGAACTGTGTCGAGATCCCCAAATCCAACGCGCAATTTAGAGCCGGAGTCGAAATTGCTTCGAGTCAAGCTCGGAAGCCCCGGCAGTAAAATGATTCTTCACATCCGGGCCTGAGAAGGATCAGATAGCTTGTAAGTGAGAACCGACAGCAGGCTGGTTATGTTTTATTGTTCTACGTCCTTGCCGTCAGGAGGTCTTCGCTAGCAAGTGGCACATCCCCTGGCCGTGGAGCTCGCCCAAAGGATCACATCCATGCTGTCCGAAATCAAAGACGACCTCGCCCGCGTATTCCGTGGGACCGCCGCGGCCCGCGCGAGAACCATCCCCGTAATCTTTCCTTCCTAGCTGCCCAGAAGTTCTCCACACCACCCCGTTCTGGCCGCGGATCGGTTCGACCGATGTCTTTTCTAGTTTTTCTTTTCTTTATTGTACAAACGCCTTTGTCCAACTGGACGGCTAGAAGATCGAGCCTATCTATATTGTCGACGTTAAGGACATAACGATCAGACTCGTAGAGTCTACGACATCTCTGAGGTGGAAGGTCGCTTGATGGCCAGCGAGGGAGTAAGTTGTCAAGTCCTTAATTCAGACTTCTGCACCGTCTCGATGGACTTGCAAGACAATAGTATTGAAATTCAGGTTTTCCCTAACCAGCCGAAAGACCCAGGCTTCAGTCTCAATGAAAGACACACCTCTCGTGATATGAGAATGTTGTTGTTGTTGTTGTTGTTGTATTGAACGCCATCGCGGCAAGGGCGCAGCCGCCCTTGCGGCAGACCTCCCGAGGGGTATGTGGCGTGGAGAGCCGCAGGCCTATAGCTATTGCTAGATACAGTCCAAATCGTCCTCCAAATCTTGCCTACAGGCTGTTATGTGTTCCATCCATCCCTAGTTCCCGCTGGTTCCCTAGTTCTGTTGTGTCTATTTGGCCCTTATAGTAAGGGTAGTTTGTACTAAGGGGCCAGGTCTTAGCCTAGCCCCTAATACTGCGGGCAGATCTTCTGGAAGAAGTCTGTCACGCGGAGGAAGGCCTGGAAGCCTTGATGATGAGTGATTAGCCCCTTGTAGTACAACTCGAGTGATCCCATAGGTTCTATAGGGTCGAGCTTCTTCGAAGAGTAGAGGGTGGGCCACTGTTGCCTCCTCACTAGTGTCTTTCGGCAATAGACCAAGTGGTCTACCTCCTTTGCCTCCCCACAGGAGCAGGTAAGCAGGGCTTCCGGGTGATTAAAGCGTTGGTGGTACTGTTCAAAGTCTCCATGGCCCGAACGGGCTGCTAGGAGGTGATGTAGGATAGCCCGCGGCAGGCCTAGTTCAGGGGGGGCAGGTGAGGGAAGCCTTGAGCCCTAGTTGGGTATATCGGGTTGACCCCTCTTGCCTCCGCCAGCGTTTGTGTTGGGCTTGCAGGCGTTCCTTGGAAAGTCGTTTGATCCCGGCTATTGTGACCAGTTGGCCTCGAGGGACTGGGAGTGTTGTGCCTTCCTTGGCCAGTCGGTCTGTCTCTTCGTTGCCTTTGATCCCTTGGTGCCCTGGGGCCCAGTGGGTTTGTATGTTGTATATCGTGATGGCTTCCTTAATCTCTAGGAAGTCGTGATATGAGAAAGCTAACCAAGCAAGAAGTAAAAGGGGTTGCAAAGGAAGTCTATTAAATAATAGGTCGAAGGGACTAGCAGGCTATGGAACAACCAAAACAGTTGTTAGGAGAACTTATCAGATAAATGTAAAAAGAGGCTGAAACAAGAAGAGATACCAAAGGTTGATGTAAAGATCCATCTTACACTTAGGGATGTAACATCTCAATGGCTATTTGTTGAAGTACATTCTCAAGCTCCAGTCAGTGTTCCGCAACTAGGTAGTCGATTTACTGGTAGAAATGCCCGGGACCTAGGCCCGGAGACGGAGTCCATCTCCGACTCAGGGCACAACCACCGGGGCAGAAGACGGAGGGGGCCCCAACCCTGTACCGGGGACCCCTTCGCGGAACGTTGCTACAGCTCGAGTTACGGGTCCTGGCCTCGGCCAGGCCCCCGTACGCTATATACCCCGCGGGAGGTCCGGATGTAACTACACCCTACATAGCGTTAAATATAACAACAACAACAACAATAGTCGATTTACTGGCTACGCAAACTAACCTGTCTATTTTGAAAAGTACATAATTAAAATAAGAGCTGTAAGCTGCGAAGCTCCCATGGATCATGGAAAGCCCCAAGATATCTGCATGCTCCGGGGAATGTAATACTAGCAGGGTTACTTATTCGCTGATGGCGAGTCTTGTCTTGGGAAACGTTTGACACGCAGTCTTGTTGCTACCTGTGATTCCAAAAGTTTGGCTCTCAGCTGCAGCCCGCACTTGGTTGCGACATTCTAGTAGGCTGTAATCATCATGACGTTGATTGCTCTGTCCACAAGGCGCCAGTCAATTACTGAGCCGCTCCTGGAGCTCCGTCTGGCGGCGTGTTTGGCGTAATTGACTTCTTCGATCCAGTGCGTGTGGGGATTGTGCAACAGCCCCTGATATTCCCGAAAGAGTTGCCGAAAGAATCAGCATGATGCGGTTCTTGGCGCCTTTTCCAGACCGTCCCGATGAGGAGCGGCTGTGCATGGGCGCTTCGGAGAATGAGATAGTCACATGGACTTGCGCATCCAGCCAAAGGCGAAGCTTCCAGGTCCCCAAGAAGGGTTCCGTAATGCTTCCAGGAAGATGTTTACACACCTCAGGGCACCTCCGCATGACTGCATTAAGCTTTCTGGTTGGTTAAGAACGTACGAGGCGTATGTTCATAGCCACCCCGCAAGATCGGCCTGAGTCACCGACAAGCCAAGTGCGGCGCCCGAGAACACCGCGCCCGCAACCCTGCTGGACTTGGACTTCTATATGTAGCTGTCCATGTTCGGAATCATCGATCAATTTTTGGATGGACCAATATCCAAGTTTTGAATCAAATTCCAACTTCTTATTGAACAGCACCCCGGAAACATCGTCCTACTGTCAACATGGAACACGAAAAACTCGATCGAAAGAAAAGGATTATTGTCATCGGCGCTGGCATTTCAGGCCTGCAGGCAGCCTCAAAACTCATCCAAAAAGGGCTCGATGTCGTCGTCCTAGAGGCCCGGGATCGCATCGGCGGACGTATTCTGACTGACCATGAAGATGCCGACAACATTGATATGGGTGTGTTCTGACAGAGTATGGGTGGAAGGGAAACTGCTGTACATTGCTCTTGATAGGGACGGGTGCTTCCCGCTTGTGTAGGGACTTGTATGGGGTGAAGATCCAGCCGGCCTCGGCGTCCTCCTTGCTACTCAGCGCTTCGTGCTAACTGGCCTTAGGAGCCGCTTGGATGCACGCCACGTCTTACAACCCCCTCGTGAAGCTCATCTCCAAGCTCAAGATCGACTATTACTACGACGACGGCAGCCCGCTGTTCTTCACCGAGTTCGGCCCGGCCGGCCCCAACTTCAAGGCGAAGAATGTCGCCGACGAGTTTCTCGACTACCTCGACTACTGGATCCAGAAGAACCCGGACGGCTGTGACTACTCTGCCGAGAGCCACATCCGCCAGTGGGTGAGACAGCATGAGCTCATCACAGACGACGAGAGGATCTGGGCGCCGGAGGCATTGCGCATCGTCGAGCCTACCATGGGCCTGTCCCTGGACGAAATCTCGTCGAGGTTTCTCAACGACATGCTGCCCCCTGAGCGTGATCTGTACGTGAAGGGCGGGTATGACCGCGTGGTCAACCACGTTGCCGAGCCGGTTCTGGAGGTACCTGGCACGTTGAGGCTGCGCCACGTCGTCGAGCGAATCGAGTGGGACCGCAAAGGCGACGGTGAAGCGCCAGTGGCGGTACACGCACGTGATGCCAACGGCAAGGCGTCGAGCATCGATGGCGAGGCCGTGGTTGTGACGCTCCCTCTGGGAGTACTGCATCAGAGCAAGATACCATTCGTGCCGTCCATCCCAGACAACATGGCGCTCGGCATCTCCAGGACCAGCTACGGGGCCCTGGGCAAGGTGTTCTTCGAGTTCTCGGACGTCTTCTGGTCCAAGCAGAACGACAACTTGGTGTACTTCCCGACGCCCGCGACCCTGGACGAGGACAGCGAGAAGAATAAGTATCCGGTGCTGGCGCACTCGTTCCTGGCGACGAACCTCTGGATCATGACGGGGGCCAAGAAGCTCTGCATCCTGCTGTCGCCGCCGGTGGTGCAGCAAATCGAGGCGATGGGCAACAACCAGGAGGAGCTGTTCGCGTACTTTGAGCCACTACTGGAGCTCTTCCGGACGGAGCCGTACAGAGCGCTGCCGGAGATGGTCGAGGCCAAGGTCACGTCGTGGACGATGGACGAGTTCGCCGGGTACGGGACGTACTCGACGGCGAGGGTCGGCGACGATCCCAGTGTCCTGTGGGACGCGCTCGACGAGAACAAGGACCTGCGGCTGCAGTTCGCGGGAGAGCACTGCTCTCGGACCGGGACCGGGTGCGTCCACGGGGCGTACGAGACGGGCGAAGTTGCCGCGGAAAACGTGCTAAAGGTCGTGGTCGGCGATGGGAAGTAAAGCGAAAGCCGACAAATCGTTGGTGGCCGCGCAATGCTCGGTGTCATGGACGGCGGGGAGCATGACGATGGGGGCCGAAAGTTGAGAAGGCCATGTTTCAGCTGGATAGCTAGATTCGAGCAGGTCGGGAATTGCCGATGGCGAAGATTGTCCACAATCAATGGAGGGAACCCTCAATGATGAGATGCGCTAATACATATCGTTGCCTCCATTCTGACTTTGAGATTACATTGTCCATGTGTTTCGCCATCGAGAGGTTCAGCCGGCCCGCCCAATGGCTTGCCGGCCCGGGGGCACCCGTTGACCTGCTCGGCGCTGACGGATCACGTCACGTGCATTGTACAGTGCATAGGGCCGTCTGTGAACAGTATACACACAGCCAAGGTCCCACCGTCCCAGGTACCTACCTAGGTACGTACTGCAGTTGGCGGTACGTAGAATTACGTACCTCCCTCTTTGCTGAAGTGCCCAAGTATGCACCTACCTATTTACCTCATTCCCGTCCTCAGTCTTTCCAAGAAGGAATGAGCCATGTTGCAACCTGCCCGACTTCGACACCGGAATAAATTGGGCACCTGCGTACTACCCAAGTATCACTACTGGTGAAACCCCTTCCGCACCTGGTGGAAAGCAATGGAAGCTCTCGCCAAGCTCCGAGCTTCCTCGAGGTCAATTCACATCCGTGGACCGTCGTGTTGGAGAAGCTCAGCTCCGAAGCGTGCGGGGTCTCAGCCGGCGTAGCCTACAGGGGTACCTCGCTGCCATGATCCCTGGGCAGGGAGAGCTGCAGGCAATGCGGACGAGGGACGGACGGTGTTCACCTTCCTCGGCCATGGATCGATCGGACGAGACGGCCTTACTCCTCACCTGAACGAACATGGGCGAGCCAACCAACATCTTGCATACCTTGCCCCTCTCGCTTCGTTTCGACCCGGGCTAACAGAGCTGACCTCCTTCCCTCCCTCGACCTACGATTCGTGCTTCTCGACGCACTCCATCGAGTCAACAGCATCCGCCGAATGGAACATAACATCGCCAGACACCGCCTAGGACGGCAGACATCCTCATGAACACGACCGCGCAAGACACAGCTTCACCTGCTCCGACCGCGACTGCGCCGTCGGAGACGAATCCGGCCAGGAAGCCGACCAAGAAACGCGTCCGGAACTTCACTGCCGATGACCGAGCCGCCCACCGCATATTCGAGAAGGGGCGCCGCGAGGCCTTCAAGGAGCGATTGACCGTAAGACCTCCTTCCTCCATTTTTGTTGTGTTCAGCGAGCTGTGATGGACGATACGATGAAGAACAGGACTCATGACGTCTGCGCCTACAGGAGCTCGCCGCCCAGCTGCCCGCCCTCGCCGACAACGACCCCCAGCGCCTTTCTAAGCACGTCGTCGTCGACGAGAGCATCGCCCGCCACAAGCTCCTCGAGCACCGCTGCCTCGACGCCTTACGAGGCATCCGCTCCCTGATGCAGGAGCGCGACGAGCTGCTCGCCGAGCTGAACGGATGGAGGAAGAATACTGGCGCTAGCGCCCGCCACCCGAGACGTGTCGTCAACATGGACGGTCTCCTTGAGACCGAGAAGGACACCCAGCGCCGTGCCTCGGCCGCCCGCCTGGGACAGCACATCAGGAGGAGGAGCTCTGACGGCGCTTCGGCTCCGTCTGATGAGCTTCTCAGCCGCCCAGGCGTCGGGGTCGCAACGAGCACCCCCTCGGACGAATCATCGTCGCATGTTCCCCGCGTGCTACCAACCGAGCCCAGTCGGGACGCACGTGCTGTCTCCGAGGTGGATGGGCTGCTGCGCGACGTCGACCCATCATGGCCTCGAGTCGTGCAATCCTCGTCTGCCGATGCCTTCGATTCAGAGGTGACCGTCGACGGCCTCACGCTGCCGCCCGACCGAGTTCCACCGATGCAGTCTCATGTGCTCCCGGGCTCTGTGTCTGCGCCCGTCGCTGACACGGGAGATTATCAGCTGCTCGGCGGCATGGGCAGCCATCAGCAGCTATCATATCAAGACCTGAACTCCATGGACTTTTGTACATCCGATGCGACTTCGTTCGACACCTCTCGAATGCCCCTGACTCCCAGTTACATGTCATCGGCGAATCTCCACCAAGGATTGCCGTTTGAGCAGCACCAGCAGCAATGGGTTTCATGGCCAGGATAATCTATTCATGCTTTACTCGCACTTCGCAACGCAGCTGGTCGCATGTCTTCGCACTCTAGATCTGCTTCAGAACCTCCTCAACTTTGGCCTTGCTACTCTCCTCGCCACCGATGAAGAGCTTCAGCGCGTCCGCCAGACGTGTCTTGGTAATGGGGTCGGCGTCGATGGCCTTTTGCAGCTCCGCGCCCCCGTTGGCGAGGTAGTCCACGTCGGTGCTCGCCAGCTTACCGTCCCACTCGGCTGCTGCCAGCGGGTCGATGTTGACGAGCTTTTTAAGACGGTCCGGGGTCGGCCCTGCGTTCTTGTACACGTGGACGGGCTTCGGTACACCCTCGCCGGGCTGCTTCGTGCCGTCGTACTCCAGCTTCGCCAGCTGGTCGAGGACGGTATGCGAGATGGTCGCCGAGTGACACCCCATTTCGCCGGCTGCCATGGCCTCCTTGGCCGAGATGAAGCTGCGTAGCTTGCGTCAGTAATGCTACCAATGTCGTCCAGATGATGCCGCGACTCTCCTGCTCACCTCGCGTTCTTGACCAGCGGCTGCTCCTTTCCAGTCTCCTTGTACAGACGCTTGTACGTTTCGATGATCTGGACGATACGCGCCGACATGGGGTGTTGCGTGGCGGGGTCCTCGACATCTGGCCAGAGGGTATCCGGTTCGTCATGGGCTCGCACCTCTGATCCGAGTCAGTGGAATGTACAAAGGCCGCAGGTAACAAGCCTCACCGTTGTAGTACGGGCTGATGTACAGCATCCCCGCCTGGCTGCATGCAATTGCCTGGGGCAGGCTGAAGAGCGCAGTGCCCAGAGTTGGGATCCCATCCGCGGAGAGGATCTTGGCGGCGTTGAGAGCGGCGCCGGTTGAGGGGATCTTGATGCAGTACCTGTCGCGCCCGATTCCCGCACGAGCGAACTCGCGATCGTACAGGCGAGCGTGTTCCAGAGTCTCCTGCATCTTGTACGCGTTGGAGGGGAGGGTTTGGAGCAGGACTCGACCGCGGATGGAGTCGATGTTCTTCTTGCACATGAGGACGGCCTGCGGATGACTGAGAGTTAGACGGAGCTTCTCTGCTTTGCTGTGCCACGCAGGAAGCTTGCAGAAGACTTTTCACTGGGAAACGAACCATGCGCGTATAGATGGCCAGCCAACCTTGGTCCTTGAGCTCCTTGGCCGTCTCGAGCAACAGGTCCCTGTTTGAGGGATGGCGGAGCTGGATATCAACCCACAACTGGTTGCTCGTCTGGTCGTGGGGGACTATGGGCATGCTCTTGATGTACTCGGGGTCCATCCAGTCGACGTCGACATTGACTACCTGGCGTCAGCATAATGAACACAGGGGCTGGTCCTCTCGGAACCATCTCGGTCACATACTTTGCTCCTCGAGCTTTTCGAGCCACGTGACGGTGCCCTTGCTTCCCATGATGTTCGGATTTCGTGGAATGTTCGTGCTGATGGTCTGTGGCAGGGCGATGTGCTTCTTGCTGATCAAGGCTGCTCCCCTCGATCCGGGAATAGCCCCTTTAATAAAAGTATCCAGCTCTCATCCTCCCGAACAACTCTCACCAACCCACAGGCGCAGGCACGATAGACGGTGCCCTGCGTGGGACATTGAAGCGGCCATCGTCAGCGGTCTCCTCCAAGGCTCTGTTCCGAGATGCACCCGGCCAATGGCGACGCTTCCTCCAAAGATCCCTCGAGGTGCCACACACAGGGCAGCGGAGACGCACACGCAGGGCATCAGGAACCCCGCACTTCTTGGAGGCTGGGGAAATACCCCGGTTCACCGTCTGATTACGCCCCAGAAGTCGCTGGTGGGGGTTCCGAAGAGGATACTCTGGGGTAAAAAGTCCCAAAGCACGACCACGTTATCCCCCGAGTGCCGGTTCCCCCCACCAAGGAGCGTAGTTGTGACGTCTTGTTGGGAAGGAGTCAACGGACATTATCGTCTTGTCTCGTGAGCGGAAACCAAACGGCAGTGCCTCCCTCGCCGGTTGATCAAAACAAACCTGGTTCAGACCGACAAACCTCATCGTCTGTGTCGCAACACGGACAAACACTCCCGAGGCGGGCGGGGTTGAGCCGCAAGGTTCGAACGACAGCTGCTTCCCACCCATGATGCCCTGCACAGGGCACACTGCTAGTGCGCAAGGTCTCATCATGTTCGCTAGATCGCTCGTGGACACACACAGGGCAGCCCCGCACGAATTGCCTGGCGTCGTGCAAACATCGCCGAGGTCCCGGCCCTGCGCAGGGCACAGCCGGCAGCAGGGTTCGGTCACGGGAGTACGTTCCCAGAAGGATTCCTCGCTAGCCGTTCAACAGCCGGCGGAGGCTGATGAGTTTGACGTTGGTGACGAACCATCAGTACGAACACAACCAAAGGAATCAGTGACAGGGAACAGGGGACAAAGTATACAGAGGATGGCTGGCCTCAGTTGTAGATGAATTGATCGATATAAGAGAGTCTATCGGCCTTAGCATCGTGAACATGTCGACATCATCCACCTCAACCTCAACGTGAACTGTTCCATCATCTAGTAGTGCCGAATACATCATCATGTCCCGCGTATCCGACGTCGGGGGCGACATCAAGTCCAAGCTCGATGTAAGTCACGTCGAGCACGGCGACGTGGGCTACACCCGCAATGTCAACGCCAAGTAAGAGCGCACAACCTCCCACCTCACCTTCTTCACTCCTAACACCAACTCTCAGGGTCCGTAACCCCCTCGTCGGCATCTCCAAGGCCGACCTTCGCGTCCAGGTGGCAGGATTCTGCCGCGAGCACGGCTTCTCGGCCCGGGAAGACGTCTTCTACCGTGGCGCCCTCGCCGCCCAGGCCCCCGAGTCGTTCGAATCCATCGACGAACTCACCGAGGACGACAAGCACTTCCTCCGCCGCGAGGTCACGCATAAGTGGCACCTCCCCCGGGACCTGTACTACAGCATCGCGCTGTGCTCGCTCGGCTCCGCCATCCAGGGCTGGGACAACACGGGGGCCAACGGGGCGAACCTGTCCTTCCCGCAGGAGTTCGGCATCGAGCACAACCAGGCCCTCGTGGGCGTCATCAACGCCGGCCCGACGCTGTTCGGCCTGCTCAGCGCCTGGGCCGCGGACCCCATCAACAGCTACCTCGGCCGCCGCGGCACCATCTTCCTGACGGGCCTGTTCTGCGTGTTCCCCGTGCTTGCCCAGGCCTTCACGCACAACTGGTGGGGCCTGATGCTCTGCCGCCTGTTCATGGGCCTCGGCATGGGCGTCAAGATCTCGACCATACCCGTCTACTCGGCCGAGGTCGCGCCCGCGGCCGTGCGCGGCGGCATCGTCACGAGCTTCCAGCTGTGGGTTGCCTTTGGCATCTTCGTCGGCTTCTGCTCCAACCTGGTGTGGTTCCGCATCGGCGACCTCGCCTGGCGGTTCCAGCTCGCCGCCGCCTTCGCCCCGGCCATACCCGTGCTGGTTTTTGTGTGGTTCTGCCCGGGTGAGTCGTTTTTCTGTCCGCTCGCGCGAGGGTAGGAGCTAGCTAGCTGGCTGGCTCGAATGGACCACGCGGCTTTGCTGACGCGCAAGGGACAGAATCTCCGCGCTGGCTGATGAAGAAGGGCCGGTACCAGGAATCGTTCAGGTCCTTCTGCCGCATCCGCAACACCGACATGATGGCCGCCCGGGACCTGTACTACGCGCACCGGCAGGTCATTGAGGAGAAGAACGCGTTTGGCGGCCAAACCCTACTGCGTCGGATGGCTGATCTGCTCGCCGTGCCGCGGCTGCGCCGGGCCACCCTCGCCTCGTCCTGGATCGTGATCTCGCAGCAGTTCAGCGGGATCAACATCATGGCGTTCTACAGCTCGACGATCTTCCAGCAGGCAGGGTACTCCGCAAGGGACTGCCTGCTCACCTCCATGGGGTTCGGCCTCGTCATGTTCATCTTCGCCTTCCCGGCCGTGTACATGACGGACACCTTTGGCCGGCGGAACCTACGGCTGGCCACATTCCCCAACATGGCGTGGTGCCTGCTCGCCGCGGGGCTCTGCTTTATGATGGACGCATCCTCGAGCGCGCGGGTGCCCCTGATTGCCTTCTTCATCTACCTCTTCACCGCCATGTACGGGCCCGGTACGTTGGGAATGAACCGCCCTCCTGCCGCGCATCCCTGGAGGATCCAGACGCTGACAACCCTGATTTTAGGTATTGGGCCCCTCCCGTCCATCTACTTCTCCGAAGCGTTCCCGCTGTCCCACCGCGAAATCGGCTCGGCTTTCACCATCTGCGTCAACAACGCGGTGGGCAGCGCGCTCACCCTGACGTTCCCCGAGCTGCTGCACCAGATCGGACCGACGGGGGCCTTCGGCTTCTACGCCGGCTTGAACGTGCTCGCTTTTGTCGTCATCTTCTTCATCGTCCCAGAGACCAAGTACGTTTCCAGCCAGACACTCCCTCGACGGCAGGAGCTGACTCGCCTCGCAGGCAGCGCACGCTGGAAGAGCTTGATTACATCTTTGGCGTCCCGACCCGTCGGCATGCTGCCTACCAAGCTCGCACATGGCTGCCGTGGGTGATCAAGAGATATGCTCTCTTCCAGAGAGACGCAAAGCTAGAGCCGTTGTATCAACTTGAGTGAAGGTTGGTAGGGAATTGAGCCCTGGTGATTCGGGTTGAGTACGGAGTCGAAGGTATGGAGCTAAAGAAGAAGAACGCCCACATGTGAACAATTAACTCTTTGTGCCTCATTCAGTACCCTCGTCATCACAAAGAGCTGCATAATGTGAATATAACTTGATGATTTTCAATTACTAATACGTCATTCCTCATAAAGGATTCTATTGTGCAAGAACACAATGCCCCCAAACGCCGTCGCAATGAATCCAGGTATGTTACAAGTCAAGTGCCTTGATGAGCTGTGTATGCAAGTGCACCAGTGTGGGTATGCAAGAGACTAAGATATCAGGCCCCCTGAAATGGTCCCTAACGCTCTTGTCTGGCGACTTAAGCGGTCGTGTCGGCCTTCTCTGCGTCGCTTGCGCTGGCCGACTCATTGGCGCGCTTCTCTGTGTGGCCCTTCCACTTGGCCGAGGTGATGGGGTTGACGCGCTGAACGTACATGGTGTCGATCTCCTCGAGGGTGCGGTCCTTGGACTCGATGACAAAGACGAAGACAATGACAGCAAGAGCCGCACAGCATCCGGCGAAGACGAGACCGTAGAGGTAGTCGATGGCATCGGTGATGTATCGGGTGAAGAAGGACATCAGGCTGTGCAAGTGATTAGCTGCGTCTCTACTGGAAAAAGACCAAGAGGGGAAAACATACAAGTTCCAGAGCCAGTTAGAGGCAGTGGCAAGCGCCATGGCGGGAGCACGGTAACGCGCAGGGTACAACTCGGCGACGACGGCCCAGACGAGAGGGCCCCAGGTGGTGGCGAAGCCAGCAATGAACAGGCAAGAGAAGGCAACGAGGACGGCACCGGCCTGGGGAGTGTTCTGGGGGGTGACACGGTCGAGGGCGAAATGACCAACGAAAGCGTAGACGAAGAAGCACATCATCATCCACAGGGCACCGACGATGAGGGCCACGCGACGGCCGGACTTCTTGACGACCACCAGACCGCCGAAGGTGCAGAAGACGTTGACGGAGCCGAGGATAAGCTGAGTAACGTAGCTGTCGCTGAGACCAGTGGCGGAGAAGACGGTAGTTCCGAAGTAGAAGAAGAAGTTCGCACCAGTGAGCTGCTGGCCGGCCTGGAGCACGATGCCGAGCATGGTACGGTAGAACATGCGGGGGCCGGTGAAGATCTCCCAGATGCTGGTCTCGGCACCGGCACTCTCCTCGGCGACCTTGGCACGGATCTCGTCGATCTGGAGGTTGACGGAGGGGGCGTCGGGCTCGACGCCGGCGAGCCTCGCGATGGTGCGGCGAGCCTCGTCCTCACGGCCCTGGCGGAAGGCGTAGCGGGGGGACTCGGGGAGGAGCAGGATGCCGGCACCGAGGATGAGTGCCCAGAGGAAGCCGACGCCGTTGGGGATGCGCCAGGAGGCGCTGCCGGCCTTGTGGTTGGTACCCCAGTTGATCATCTCAGCGGTCCAGATACCAAGGGTGATGAAGAGTTGGTAGGTGGACACGATAACACCGCGGATGATGGCGGGAGTAGACTCGGACTGGTACATGGGAACGACGACGGAGAGGGCACCGATGCCGACGCCGTTGACAAGGCGGCCGATGGCGAACTGATACCACTTGTCCTCGGACGAGATCTCGATGACGATACCAACGCAAGACCAGAAGGCAAAGGCAGAGATGGTCAAACGGCGTCCGAGGGTGTCCGCAAGCTTGCCGGAGGTGAGGGCGCCAACGAGGCAGCCGATGCAGAGGAGACCGACGATGGTACCCTGACGAGCGGCGGAGAAGACGTAAGTGTCGCCCTGCTTCTCGCCGAAGCGCTCCATGAAGTCCTGCATCAGGAAGAAGCCGGAGATTTGACCACTGCAGGAGAGAGAGCCAGTCAGCAAGTTGCAAACAGAAACTCAAGGCGATACGGTAGGTCTCAGAGTCGATCCGAGACCAGCAGGAGTGACGGGACGGAACGTGTCGCGGAAGGACAAGGTTAAGACTAATACATAAGACATACCTGACATAGCCGAACATGAAGCCACCGATACTGGCAACGAGGCCGAGGAAGGCGGCGGCGAAGGTGATCTTTTGCTCGGCCGTGATGTCGGAGCCGGAGTCGGGGGTGGGAGCCTCATCTCGGCGGTCCTTGTGCTCAACGCCTCTGCCACCGAACTTGGGGAAATGCATGTTGACGATTGGCCACAAGGCTGATTGGTTGGATGGGGGGGCGCCAGATGATGACTTTGTTTTAGGTGGGCGCGATGGCGACGATGTTTAGAGAGGATGAGGAGGATGGGAGGAGGGTACTAGGTAAGGAGGAGGAAGAGATGCAATCTCTGATGATTAGATGCGGGAAGAAACCCTTCGCGGTTGCTGGTGTTGTTTGTGCAGTATGCAGTATGGAATGGGAAGGAGGAAGCTGACGAGGCAGGCGCAGATTCTTCTTTTGTATTGGGAAGCCGCGGGTTGAATCGTGTGTACCTTCCTCAACGTACCTACCATGCAGAACGGGGAGGGAAGGTGCCACCAGGGCAGATGAGGTGAGGTAAGAAGTGGAAGGAAGGTACGGCACCTACCTGACTTACCTTGCCTTGCCTTGCCTTGACTACCTGCCTCCAGACCTACCTACCCACCAACGTACCTAGATCACCTCTCTTCTCCGCCGTAGAGAAAATATACAACAGCCGTGTGACCAGATTCTCGAATATCCGCACCACGTTCTCCCCCGTACAACCCCCGTTCGCCTCCGCGCGCGCCCACACTCACCGATGGGGAGGCGCTTTCCATGCCTCATGATCACGGACTCCAGCCCACCGCCAAACGGAAGAGTCGGGGGCCCGTGGGCGACCAAGGCAGGGCGTGTGGGCGCGCCGTACCTACGCATGGGGACTGTGGGATAGTCGCAGCGTTGGCGGTTGTTGCGGCCGGGCCGTGGGAATTGCTGCCGCAGACTGTCGTGGCATCGGGAGACGCGACCGGAAGTATCGCCAGTTCGCGCGTCATGGCTTCACGACCTCTCGGTACGTACCCGGTACTGTCACTGACAGGACGAGAAGGTTGAGATGAGACGGCGAGCGTGAAGAGCATCGAGAACCCCGTAATGAAAGATACCGACGGCCCGCCGAGGGTCCCATCGCCCCATCTTGTGAGGTGATTGACATCGAGCCTCATCATTCTCTCTCTTTCTCGGTCGAATGCTCGGCCACTAAGAGGAGACGAACAGCAAGCTCCAAGCGAAAGCATGAGGCTCTGGGAGGCCACAATAATCTGATAGTGCAGGCCGGTACACTACTGTGCAGATGGATCTCGCCGAGGGTCGGGATGTCCTGCGTTGCTAGGGTCCATGTGAGTGGGAATTCGCCGAACAACTTGTCAGGGGGGGTTCCAAAAGCAGGGAACCGGACCCTTTGGCAGCTGGCTGTGGTCTTGGCCACATTGCTCGCTGCTTGCCCGTGTTAGCAAATTCGTGCTTGCTCATCTGGTGGTGCGCCAGACCGTCTTCTTCTTTTTTTCCTTCTGGGACCCACCTGCGGCTCCGGTGGAGATCCCGAAGCCTCCGATTGACGTCAATGGGACGCCTAGGTGGCACGGGTAATGGAGGGACGGGAGCCCGCCGCACAAGACGCCGCACACGACCGCCGGGGTCTGGCGCCGACGATGATGTGACTGGCCACGCTGGACGCTGACAAACAGAGCCAGAAAGCTCGTTTCGACGTACAGCAAGAGTCAGGAACCTTGTCTGCGGTGGTTTGCTCGGAGCGGCCGTTTTCCAGCGAGGAAACGATTGTCCAGCGCGCTCATCAACGCATCAGACGAGCAGCCAAGATGCTGGAACACGACAGAAATTTTCTAGCGGAAAGCAAAGAGGAGAAAAAAACAAAAAAGAAGAAGAGACGCCCACACGGCAAGAAACCGTGTTACTGATATCATGTGACGAGGAACAAGGCCATGGCCATTTCAAAGAAGGTACATAGGCACTGTATCTTCCTTACTTGCCTCATCTCGGACGGCACTTCATTACAACGCCCAGAGGCACCTAACCAGAGGTACCGCCCGCCGTTGTATAGACCCACCCACTGCATGGACTGGACATCTGCTATCTGGCATCTGGCATCTGGCATGGTCGTATCAACGCCTGTCGACTGGGAGCAAATACCGACAATGGAATCTGCCCATGCTCACAACTTACAAGCTCTCAGCAACGGGGAATGGCTTATGGGTCCATGTCATGGCCAGCACCTGAGCAGCACACACAAGGTCCGAATATAGAGTGGTCCCTGACCCTGTCCCTGGCTGCCGTCTGTTGCGCTATCTTCTCCCCTGTCGCCGGACCCTGTCCGCTGGGTCTGGTCGGCCCGGCATCTGGGTGCCGCCCGGGCCTGTCGCTCACCTGTTTTAGAGTACCCATCTCTCCTACGATCTATGATTTCGTCGCCAACAGCCGGGCCGTATCGTCGTTGATGGACACTCGACGCGAGCGACCTAGCGTCCGGTTCAAGAGGCTCGGTCTTCGCATTCGAGGAGCAACCCCACCAGAGGGGCCGCCTCGCCCCCTGGTACGCCGCTGGGAAGGTGCTAGCTAATAGCTACCAGCCTCTAAAAGGAGAGTCCAGAAAGAGGCCGAGACTCGGCCAGAGGGCCCGTCAAAACCACATCAGAAAGCAGCGAGAGAAAGCGCTTGGTTGAATTAGGAGTGGAAACGCATGGGAGGGGCAGAGCAGCGGGAAAGAAAAGGAGAGCAGGAAAAGGCCCGAACGACACCAGGAGACACGCGCACGCATGCCCTGCGCCAAGTTGACAGATTGACAAGGCATTCGAGACTCGACGATGGTCCAGCCGTGAGAGACGAGAAGGAGATGGCAAGATGCAAGATGGTCGTGAGCGACGATGCTTTCCAGAGTTGGGTACCTAAATGGGTTGTGTCTTCGGTTACACCGTCCATCCTTATGTTCCACCGCAGCGACGCCCTCGCGATAACGCACATGGCCAGGTAGGACATCGGGACATGCCCGCCCTCAACATGGAAAAGACGCACAAGACCGTGGCATAAGATGGGCAAAATCCTATGTAGGTACAGTTTTGCACCGTCAAGGTACTTGGCCATCCCAATCCGATGGGTAGGTACATGCTAGGACACATGCTGAGGTAGGCATGAGAGATGCGCCTTGAAAATGGGCCCTTCGCGGGTGCCGGTGGACCTAGCCAACGCTCCTGCTTAAAGGGCCCGAAATGCGGCCATGCCGTACCAGTGTGAAGTCCACTGTCAGCGCCCACGTCCATGCTCCCGTCCATCTCCGCTACTTCAGCGTTTATATGGAGTGGGCTGATCGGATGTTTTCCGTTCGCTCATTCCGCTCTAGATTTTTTTTTTCCCCTTCTCGTTTCCCACGCACGCACAAGACCGTCGCATCCGAACGGGTCGGGACTGTGTGCCTCGACATGTTCTGACCCCTCCTGGATACCGGCTTGACTTGATAATGGTTGGAGTAGATAGAAAAACGAAACTTCTTCCGCGGCCTTCTTCTCTCTCGCGATAATGACGCCATGCTCTCGAGACCTCTCGCTCGGTGCACCCGTACTCCGACCCGGACCATGCCCCCTTCGTAAGCAGTCATTCTTTTGGGCGCCGACGACCCTGACGCCCTTTCGGCCTCGCGTCTGCGCGGCCCTTACCGCATCTCGGGCCACTGCCGGAAGGCGAACGACCTCAATCACAGGAAAAAGGGCCCAGGTATGACGACATAGACGTTGAACATGAACCCCTACCCTGACCTCGTGGTCGGAAGGTAACATAACTGGCCACTCGACCTACCAAGCTCGACCGTGAGCGAGTCATGAAGTGTGACGTACAACCTCACGACAGTCGACGTTTGCATTGCGACAGAAGTCATCTTGGCTGTTTTGCCTACCAACAAGGGGAATTCATTCCATTCGGATGGACTGCGAGGCCGCAGTCCCAAGAGGTATCGATACTGAAAAGCTCAACAAGTGCCATTGGCAAAGTAGTCTCACAAGTTCCCCAAGTGCCAATTACAAATTCCAAAGGCAAACGTCGCCTCAGCCCATATCCCGTCTCCCGAATCTCGTTGTCTGTTGCATCCTATTCCTGTTTCCTGTCTCTGTTCTCATTTACGTATCTTAATGAGCGACGCGGCGTTCCTTCTGTGACGCTTTCGCTCAACCTTCTAGGATGGAGAATCTGCCACTTCTTCCAAACGCCGCCGCTTTGATGTTCGCTTGTTGACCCCCGTCGCCGTGTCGGGTGCCTCGAGCTCCGCGAAGACCTCGGCCGCCGGTTCAGCAAGCTGGCCCGGTAGGACGCTGTTTCCGGTTTTTCGGGCAAACGTTCCCGGAGGTGCGTCAACCGGCACCGGTTGACTAGAAGCAGGCACTCGGATGGGAGGCATGTCCTCCTCCATGTTGCTGTTTGGAGACTCGGGTGGCATTGAGACCACAGATCTGCTTCTGCTTCCCGAAGAAATGCGTTGTCTGGCCGCCTGTTCCTTTTCTTGCAAGCGATCGGGAATTTTGCGAATGCCCAGCTGCGACTGCGACGGCGTGCTGGCTTCTGCCTCCTCATCATCGTCCTCGACGTCGCCGCGGACCTTTGCAGACTTGCCTCCAGAAAGTCTCACACGCTTCTTGGTCGGGCTGAGGTCCTTTGACTTTCGGGCCCCTCGAGTCGGCGGGAGTAATGTGAAAGCATCGGGGGGCTGCGATGCCGATGTAGTGTCGGCACTCGTCGCAGTGGTTTCATCGCCACTCGAGGACGCCTCGTCGCTGTCTGGCAATTGAGTCTCCCCATCACCCGGCCCGCTCATCTCATCATCGGTCTCGTTTTCCTCGTCGCCTTCGACCTCGTCGTCGTGATCCTCATCGCGTTCGACCTCGTTGTCTTCATCCTTGTCGTGCTCGACCTCGTCATGGTCGTCCTCGTCGGAAGATCCGTCGGCCGTAATCTTTGCGGCGCTGAGGGCTACCTTCTCCTTGGGCGCACGGGATGAGCGACGGGAACAAACGTTATTCTCGGTTTCTGTGTCATATGCGTCGTCCCCACCAGCCAATATCTTGACCCCTCGAGGGTTGTTGGCTTTGGCATCGTCCAGTAGCCAGCGGGCACATTCCCTAGCGGAAGCCCTCACGCCGTCTGGAACGCGGTGCTTCAGACGAAACCACAAGAGCTTCTGAGTGGATCGACAGTACTTCTCTCGAAAGCCCTTGGAGACGCCCAGTTTTAGCCAGTTGAGCTTATCGGTACCTAGGTCAAAGATCGCCTTGACCATGGTGTACTTGTCCTCCGGCGCCATGTTTTGGAGCCGCTTTCGAGCCATTTCGAGCGCAAAAGTGATTTTCGATGATGACTTCAAGGATCGAAGGCGTTCGTGGGGATCCAGGTCAATGCCGAGCGATTTGAACTTCTGGATGCACTGAAGGCGACTGCGTTTCCGACCCATCATCGTGCTGATGCTGTCCCAGTTGACGAGAGAAATGAGTGGCTTGGCTGACTTGGTAGTCCGCAGGCGCTGAAGCGAGGTCATCACATGTTCCACCAGCTCTTTCACTTCCTCTTCTGTCCATCGCTGCCGGTTTGAATATTCACCACAAACAACGTAGTTGCGGTAGCGGTCGCGACAATCATTTGGGTGACGGTTCAAGTTCGCCCCAATCAAGACCCATGACCCGTTATGCTTGTCCTTCAGTTCTTGCAGTTTGGCATCCTCTTCGGGGGTCCATCCGCTGCCTCGCGCCTTGAAGTTGTGGAACTGTTGCCGAGCGACCGCCATGATCTTGATGCGAGTTCTCTCGGGAACACACGGACAAATGGTGTTCCACAGGTCGCTGAACTTATCAGCGTCGAACTTGAGCCCGCTTTCATTTCCTTCTTTGACATTGCTGCTCTTCATCTGGATGAGCTCGTTCATTTCTCGCTGGGTATAGCCGTGCTTGTCACGGTAAGCCGATACCGCTGCGGTCAGATTTGCCAGCTCTTCAGGGCTAAATGCACCCGACCTAAACCCTGTCGCAGTACCCGTGTTGGTCTGGACCCGCGAACTGGCTTGTTTCCTCGTCTTTGATTTCACGCTCTCTGCTTTTGGCTGCCTACGGCGACGAGACGGAGCTGCCGCAGGAGAGCTTGATCTCGCCGCCTGAGAAGTTTCGGGCGGCATCGAAGGTGCGGATTGTAGGACGATTCGGCTTTCGGCAGTTTCTTCGTCATCCGAATGGGCAGCCTCTGATTGCTTCTCGTCATAGAAGCTTGGTTTCGACCGCTGCCGCCTGGAAGCAGTCGAGCGAGCTGATTTCCCAGCTGAACTGGGCGCGTTGCCGGGCTCAAAATGGCTCGCGGCAGCCTTCGCATTCCGACGTGCGCGTCCAGGAGTGGCGGTGTTCTGACTCGCGGGATCCTTGCTGGAATACGTGATCAGGTTCTTGCGTGGGCTGGTGGCGCCCAGAGTGCCACGGGAAGTGTTGACGGGCAGCCGAGGCAGCTGATCTTCGGACTCAATTTCGGAACTCTCGGCATCTTCCGAGTCGACCTCCGAGGAATCCTGATTCGCAATCGACGAGGCTTCTTGGGGTGGCTGAGAGGACGGAGGCAGCTGATCGGCGAAGTCTCCAGTGCCATCGACATGGCCGGGAGACTCATCGGCAGATTCTGCCGCCTCTGAGATTCTGTCGGGCAGGGATGTAGACTCCCTGGAAAGACCCTGTCTGGCAGCGGATATTTGGGAACCTCGAGACATGCTTCTGCGTCTTTGGGCAACAACACTGGGCGAGGAGGGACTGACCCCGTCGTCGGCGTCGCTAGCATCGTCACCGTTACCGGCATGGCTGCTAGGAACAGCAGTGATTGCCTCGCCCTTGGTGCGCTGGAAGAGTTGTCTGGTTACGCTCAAGCGCTGTGATGCACGAGGCTTTGACTTGACACTGACATCCAGAGTGACATCAGGCTCATCATCGAGGTCGTCGGAGTCGCTCTGAATCCGCTCAGAGGGTGCCTCCGGAGTTGTTTCGTCTGCTTGGTCGTCCATGATGTCGTCGTCGCTGTCCTCCGCGGGCTTGTGTGTCTTCCTCTTCTTCGCCTTCCTCGTCTTCTTGTTGCTCCGGTCTGAGTCGTGCGTCTCGGCGGAGTCGGAGTGTGCCACGGCGTGCTTTCTCTTCTTGGACTTTTTCTTGCTCGCCTTCACACTATCGTCGGCGGCGGGTTGATCGGCAGGCTGGTGGTCATCGTCATCGTCATCGGAGACGACCTGGGTCGAGAAAGGTATCATATCGGCGAAGGGGTCGACATATTCGGTGTCGGTGGCCTCAGAATCGTCCCCGTCGGTGTGCATCTTTTCCGGGGCTGAGGCCATCGCGGGGAAGGAGCTGTCGAGACGGTCGAAGGGCTCCCTGGTTTCGGCTGGAGCTGTCGAGGAAACGGTAGGGAGGTTGATGAATTCCTCGCGGTCCGGGCGTGCCGGGCCAGGCGACGAGTTCTTGGACGGCGAAGTCCTGAACATGCGAGATATCGAGCTCAGCATGCTGTCACCGTATGGAGAGACTCGATGTTGTCGATGTTGTGGGGGAAGAAGGGTAGGTTGGGTAGGTAGGTAGGGATTGCCGACCACAGGACTCCGTAGTGGCGGGGGAAACCTTTTTTCTTCCACACGGCAAGAACGACGCGTCGCGGTTTCCAAGTACCTCAGGTTAGTTGTGGAAGGCGGTAAGGTGCCTGGGTGGGTGGGTACCTACCTAGAGCACGGCTAGCACGCTAGGCACGGTACAGTGTACCTAGGTAAGAGGTGCCCAGGGACACTTAGGTACGTACTGTCTAGCTGTCCACCTACCTACCTACCTAGGTAGGTAGGTAGATTGCCATGTAATGGAAGCGCTGAGAATGAAATCTTTGGGAGTCCGCCTATTTGACTGGGTGCCGGTGATGTTTTGATTGGGTATCTTATTTGATCTAATTGATGTAGCCGTCACTGTTATTGTCGCCGTTAC
>WIGO01000235.1:51951-68670 GCA_014235945.1 Colletotrichum plurivorum
CTGTCCTTGTCCTTAAAGAGTTCCACAAGGGCGGCTATGGTTGCGTCTGACAACGTCGACTGCTTGCCCAGAGCATTAGCGGCGGACACTCGTACGTGCCAGTCCTCGTCCTTAAAGAGTTCCACAAGGGCGGCCACAGTTGTGTCTAATAACGTCGACTGGTTGCCCAGAGCATCAGCGGCGGACCTTCGTACGAAGCTGTCCTTGTCCTTAAAGAGTTCCACAAGGGCGGCTATGGTTGCGTCTGACAACGTCGACTGCTTGCCCAGAGCATTAGTAGCGGACCATCGTACGTTACTGTCCTCGTCCTTGAAGAGTCCCACAAGGGCGGCTATGGTTGCGTCTGATAATGTCGACTGGTTATCTATAGCTCTAGCGGCGGACTCTTGTACGTCGCTGTCCTCGTCCTTGAAGAGTCCCACAAGGGCGGCCACGGTTACGTCTGATAACGTCGACTGGTTGCCCAGAGCATCAGCGGCGGACGATCGTACGTTACTGTCCTCGTCCTTAAAGAGTCCTATGAGGGTGGCTATGGTTGTGTCTGATAACGTCGACTGCTTGCCCAGAGTATTAGCGGCGGCCCTTTGTACGGAGCTGTCCTCGTCCTTAAAGAGTCCTATAAGGGCGGCTATGGTTACGTCTGATAACGTCGACTGCTTGCCCAGAGCATTAGCGGCGGACACTCGTACGTGCCAGTCCTCGTCCTTAAAGAGTCCCATAAGGGCGGCCATGGTTGCGTCTGATAACGTCGACTGGTTGCCCAGAGCATCAGCGGCGGACGATCGTACGTTACTATCCTTGTCCTTAAAGAGTCCTATGAGGGTGGCTATGGTTGCGTCTAATAACGTTGACTGGTTGCCTATAGCTCTAGTGGCGGACCTTTGTACGTTATAGTGCTCGTCCTTCAAGAGTTCCACAAGGGCGGCCACAGTTGTGTCTGATAACGTCGACTGTTTGCCCAGAGCATTAGCGGCGGACACTCGTACGTGCCAGTCCTCGTCCTTAAAGAGTCCCATAAGGGCGGCTATGGTTGCGTCTGATAACGTCGACTGTTTGCCCAGAGTAATAGCGGCGGACGCTTGTACGTACCGGTCCTCGTCCTTCAAGAGTTCTACAAGGGCGGCTATGGTTGCGTCTGATAATGTCGACTGCTTGCCCAGAGTATAAGTGGCGAACGCTTGTACGTGCCAGTCCTCGTCCTTGAAGAGTCCCACAAGGGCGGCCATGGTTACGTCTGATAACGTCGACTGGTTGCCCAGAGCATCAGCGGCGGACGATCGTACGTCGCTATCCTCGTCCTTAAAGAGTTCCACAAGGGCGGCCATGGTTGCGTCTGAAAAATGCCTCTGAGAATGCCTGAATGCGTTTAAGAAGATGGCTTTATCTCCAGAAGCTCTCAAGACGCGATTCAATACCCCTTCTGGGATATCTGATTCTCTCGCAAACGTTGAAGATCCTGTGAAGTCCCTCTCAAACAGCATCCACTGTAGTATTCGGTTTTCTCTCTGCTCTCGTAGTCCAGTTGGTAAGTCGGGCACCTCGTTCAAGCAGTGCATGACGAGCCGTTGGTGAGCTGGTCCCAGAACATCGACAGGCTCTTTTTCAATTTTATCGAAGAAGTGGCTCATCTCGTCTTCGCCTTCCTCACTCAGAATTCCAGCAACAAAACGCCACATAATGTCGTACCGCCCGGTGTACTTGCTTTTTCTGAGAAAATCTTCGGGAGAGATTTCGCAACAGCGTTTCTTTGGGCGATTCAAATCGACGTATTGGAGCGTCTTTTTGTTTGTCCACATTTGCACAAAGTATTTGGCAGCAAAGTACTCTTGGAATGTTAGGTGTAGAAAATGATGAGTTCGGGTAGCTGGATCTGCTGAGCCATCCGACGTCCGTAGAAAAGAGAGTCGCCCCAGAGTCTCGTAGACCGGCAAGCTAGTTCGGGTAGGTCGAGCAAAGTCGCATACAGCATCGCGGTGTACTGACTGAAACTCAACCAAATTACTGCACATGCCGCTGAAAGCAAGGGACTCGAGGAGTTGAATCTCTTCCATGACATGGTTTTCAATCTCTTGTGACGACATGGCTTCGACATGTGGCTGCGATTCCTTCAATCTTTTGATATCCTTCTTCCAAAGCCTCTTGACAATAGCTTGATAGACTTGGGTCATCGTTTGCAGCCGGTCGATATCTAACGTCTCGTCCCAAACAATACAGAGTGCGTCCAACTGAATTGGGATACGCACGAGGCTTCGCATCAGCGGGCTTCTTTGGAGGAATGACTGGATATTTCGGGATACGATCGGCGTCGAAACTGCTTTGAGATAAGCTTCCACCTGGTCGGAGCGGAAGCCGATTGTCTCGAGCTCGAGATCGGGTTTCTGGAAATTATGCGGAAGCGAGACGTGCGGTCGGGTCGTAATGATAACGTTCGTCCTGTTGAGCAGGTCTGCAAGGAACCTAAACAAGTCGGGGTTGTGTTGCTCGTCCAAAAGCTCCGAGATTTCATCCAGACCGTCGAGGATGAAAAGGGCACCGAGGGATACGGAATCCTCCACATGCTGTCGTAAGGCGCTGGCAAGAGAGGCGTGGTCTGGTCGTTGCTGTAGATAGATGTGATGAAGCATCTCCGTCAGACCGTACGGCGGACCTCTCCACGTTTTCAGATTTCGCAAGGGCACCCAGAGTATGCTAGCAAACAGATTGCTCCACATCTCCTTCTCAACGAAGTCATGCACGATCTTCTTGCAAAGAGTAGTCTTCCCAACTCCGGCACGACCCCGGATCAGTATTCGTCTTGGCTCTTTCATCTGGCCGTCGAGTTGCTTGCGCGGCTCAAAGAGCTTGGATAGCTCGACCTGAGAATCTTTGCGTGGCGTTTCAATCTTTAGCCGAGCAGCAAGGGAGAAGTGCTCAGATTGAAGTGGATCGTCTCCAGACCTCTGTTTCGAGTCGTTATCTCGTGGCGTCTCTACCAGTGCGAGGTTGATGTAGCATTGGTCCATCGACAAACGAACACCGGAAAGCCGTTCGATCTTGAGCCTCTCCTGGCTATAGTGCTTCTCGCGTATCCATGCATTCGCTTGCTCAAGCGGCGTCCCCTTGTGGATATCTTCGAGGAAGTCTAGTATACTGTCCACAACTAGTTTGTAGTCCGCATCAGAAGTTTTTGGGCCTTGGAACTTGTTCATAAGGACATGGCTTCGGTCGAGTCGGAGTGGATTTGGGACGCAGTCAAGAACAGCCGATGTCTTGCTGACCAACTAACAACTGTTAGCAAGCTGGCTTTAGAGGAATATGCAGTGGATTCTTACCTCTTTCTTCGATGGCGGTAGTAACAAGGACAGGAGAGGGACCTTGGCTGGAAGGTTTGTGTAGCGCGTCTCGTAGAAAGTGAGCACCTTGAAGCCTTGATGATTGTTGTTGTGGCAAAGCTGAGTGAATTCGCTGACGAGGCGGGGGAGTTCGAATGTCGGCGAATTCACCCAGTCCAGGAGACTAGTCACTCGGCGGCCTTGGACAGAAGCCCAAGCTCTTAAGCCCGGCTCTGCCCATCTGGCCACGTCCTCAAATGATGTGCCTCGGAATGGCGTGGCGAGAAATATGATGCCGCGTGTTGCGTTTCGAACCGAAAGATACTCATCACTAGCCATGACGAGGGCCTTCATCAGGATGATGCCACCGAGGCATGACGCAACGAACAGGATCGGTCTGTCCTTGCGATGAGGCCTATCGTTTGTCGCGGGTGGCCGTCCTTTGACAGCGGCGAGTAAGAGCAGGGCAAGTTCGTGAATGGTGTCTTCTTCTGCGTCCAGCGTTCCGAATAAATCAGCCGGCCAGTCGCAAGTAAAGATACGAGCATTGGAGACTTCCGCCGGCAGCATATGTTCGTCCTGTAGCCAGTTCACTTTGCGGCCGTCCTTTGTTTTGTATTCCCAGGTCTCTGGCGATTTGGTGTCGAGGCCGTGTACAGCAATGATGTCGATGCCTTTCTCTGGTGTAGCATTGTCGGCAAATGGATTGGCCTGCCGCAGCCGGACGCCGCGCTGTTTTCGGTGGGTTTCTACTGCCAGACTCGCCGTTTCTGCTGTTGAAGTGGGAGGAGCATACGCGAATCCGTAAGACCTGAAGAAAACGGCGGTTGCGACTGCAGCCAGCAGAAGGACGAACCCCGCTGACACTGCTGCCGTAGAGCCATAAAGGTCAGACTCGCGGTTCAGTGGCATGGCTTTGACCGAGTAGCTCTGTCGGGTGTTGGAAATCTGAGCACCGAGTAGATCAGTGGTCCACGAGCTGGGCTGATTGAAGTCGATGCGAGGCAGGAGGCTTGCGTTTGCAGTAATGTCAAATTAGGATGCGCGAGCGACGCTCAACTGAGGGGTGACGACGTGAAGTGGACATGTCAGCAAAGTGCATCGACGGCGGCCAAAACAGCCAATCTCAGCACAACGTGATCCGAGCTGCACACTGTTAGCAGCGTGTGATACGGGCGCCTGAACTCGTCACAACGGCTGAGAGTTGTCGCTCGAATGCGAAGGCTACTGGCTACGATAACGGGCGGCTGTACATGCATGCATGGGTACGGCCAGCCCCACGCTGAATGCCACCAGTCGTTGCCTTGCTGAGGGCTTGGCCAAACGCTCCTCGACCAGTTACCAGCAGAAGGGAGCATTGGAAGCCTGGATGCCCGACATCTTCGGTGTCCCCGCACCAATCTCGTGTCGCGGCCGAATGCCGCCGCGTCCGACCTGCATCAGCGCCGAGGCTCATGACCGCGGTTTATCGACCCGTTCTGGATGCGATGTGAGAACATCTGCGTGAGCATTTCATGCGGTGGGGTGTGTGACAGCCCTCCTCTCAAGTCCCTGGGCCCACGAGTGCGTGATGCGCGCAGTAGCCCTGCCGCAATACCATCTGCGGTCGAACTTGGACGTGTGCCTTTGCTATATATGTATGATGCATTGCTGTACACGTCGGGCGGACGTTGTTAGCGAGACTCATCGAGCAAGCCAACGCCGTGGTGATGGCGCAGACACATCGAGTAAGTATCTTGGACGCCTGGAGCTCTGAGCGCTAATGGCGTCTACAGTGCGCACCCTTTTCGCAACGGCTCCTCGATACCAGTCCCGAGGATACTCCCATGTCGCTCCTCCCGGCGTCGAAACGGACAAGTAATGACGATCTAGAATGCCTCACCGCGACACATCAATCAACCGATATCCGGAGGTGGGTGAGCGAGGAGGTTAACGTCGACCGGCTGGACGACATCCACAAGTGGCTGTGGGTGGTCGGTCGGCCCATGCCGCCGCGTCCGCTTCACCACCAGCGCCTCCTCAACCGCGCGATAGTCGTCACAGAGCGGCCGGACATGCACCTCGTGTGGACGAGCGGTCGTATCTTCCTCAAACCACTGCCACGCTTTCTCCTTGAGACGAAGTTCTGGGAAGAGCATCTGTGTTGTCACGATGTGCTCCACGCCGACACAGTGCGTCGGCGTGCCCTCGGCTTCCTCTTCTCGTACGCGGCGCTAGTGATGCACGAGAGCGACTTCCACATTGCAAAGGAGACGCACCTCATACCAGAAGAGTTGCAGTGGGCGGCATGGAGGATCGCCGTCGGACAGCTGCTGGACGTCTCTTCTATCTACCACTGTGTCGACCGACGTTTCCACTACGGCGAGCTCCGCCTCAGCCGGCTCAACAAGATCTACTTCCTCTGGAAGACACCGTTCCACGGCTACATGTCCCGCTGGAACCAGTACGGCTCGTTCTTCCACGACAACTTTGCGCTGCTGGCCAGCTCGACCGTCTACATCGCCGTCGTCCTGACGGCGATGCAGGTCGGGCTTGCGACGGAGGCCCTCCAGAACAACGAGGCGTTTCAGTCGGCGTCCTACGGCTTCACCGTGTTCTCGATAGTCGGGCCGCTGGTTGCCGCTGCTCTTGTTGTTGCCGTGTTCTGTTACCTATTCGTTGGCAATTGGGTGGCCACACTGCACTACAGCAGGCGAAGGCTGGGGCGGATTCGGGGTCGGCAGCCTTAATATTATCAGCGAGGTTGGCCACCTCAATTGGCGAGGGTTGGTGCGGCGCGTTCTGGTGCCGGCGGCGAGCATCACGTCTTCCACGGTAGCCGGGATGCCTGGGGCATTAAGTCAGATGTACCTAGACTAAAGTGGAAGATCATTCTTGCGGAGGGCCGCGACACGTCACGTGAAGATGCAGCCGGCGGCAAGCCACGTACAGCAGCCAACCCTAACCCTCAGCTTTGGCTACCGTCATCACTGGGCGCCACAACGGTGAGTGCTTTGTGGCTTGCATGGTGCTGAGGCGAAAGCTTCGCAATAGAGGCTCCTGATTACCTGCCGAAGCGGCGAACCCGATTTGATTGGATGCCACGAGGACACAAGGGTAACGGGTCCATCCTTCCCTTTCCTTCCACCCAGCTTTGTTGCAACGTAATAGTAAAAGAGCGACTGACACCCCTGCCATCGTCGGCCTCCCTGGCCGACTTTCAGGCTGCGAGTGGATGACGTGCCCATGCCCACCACCCCTCATCCAGCTCCGCGCAAACAAGCCGGGCGTGGTTCGATCCCGGGCAGCAACACTAACGCAGCAGCACCTGCAGCCAATGCTGCTTACTGACACTCCCAAGCTCGTCTGGCTGATGCGGATCTCCCCATCGACACCATATGGCCTGACTGCAACCTGAGCGAAGCGCAGTGCATCTGCTGCACCGCCGTGATGACTTCTCTCGCGATTGGGATCTGGCCGTCCTGGGCTTTGTGGATAGCTGCGGCTGTCGCACTGCTCTTTACAGCGTACCGATCTGTCGCCCCATTCATTGCTAGGCTCAAGCCTGGTCAGCGAAATTCGCGCGCCGACGGCCTCGATATCGTCTACGATCCGTCGAAGAACCAAACCGCGGTCAACCCTCAATTTGAGTGAGGAGTCTCCGCTCACAGACGCATTTCTCGATGGCTGACCGACCTTTTTGCAGGATTGTCGCTGTCCACGGCCTGGGCGCGCATCCCGAGCACACCTGGGAGGGCAAATCAATCGACAAAGTCAAGCCAAAAGTCCACCTCCTTCGAGATTTGCTCCCGCGCGCCTTCCCGACCGCAAGAATCCTATCCTTTTCGTACAACTCCGACTGGCTGGTGGATGCGCCCGAGAAGACAGCACAGCAGATCGGTCACAGACTGGCGGAGAGGCTTGCCGAACATCGGGGCGAAGCGTTGCGCCTTCCCATCATCTTCATTGGGCACAGCTTTGGCGGTATTGTCATCAAACAGGTCCGTTCACTGTTGAGCGTCTGTCTTCTTCACTTCATTGAACATGTAACACAGGCTCTTTGCGCGATGGCCCGGTCTTCGAGTGCGATGGAGGACACACGCGGCATCATCTTCCTTGGAACCCCTCACCAAGGCTCATCACTGTCTATCGCGGCATCCATCCTGGGCAAGCTGACCGCCTTGCTCGGCTCCAACACGGCACTGCTCCTCACCCTGCAAAGCAATCACAACCAACTGTCAGACCTGGAAGACGAATTTCGGCGTGTCGCTACTGACAAGCAAATCACATCGTTTTACGAGACGAAGCCTACGTTTTATCTGGGACTTTCCCTCGGCTGCGTGAGTCTGCTGTCTCACTGCGTTGAAAGTTTCCTAACCCCACACAGGTTGTTGACAGAGAGTCTGCTAGAGGCTACTCAAGAGAGCCTGTCAGTGTAGATACAGATCACGCTGGGCTCAATAAGTTCAACGGTCCGGATGATGCCGCCTTCAGAGAAATCAAGACCGTCATCGAGAAGCTTCGCGCCAAGCCCCTGATTCAGCAGGCTGACGACGTCTTACTTGACAAACACTACACGAGTGCAAGGCTCACGATTAAGCGGCTATCGGGAGAAGAATTACCAATGGATCAATGCTACATCAACCTCGCTATTGTGGAACAGGTCCAAGCGAAGATGCCCCAAGACGAGTTGGAAGCGAAAGACTCTGCGCCAAAGTCATCGCCATTCTCGCTCTTTGCGCGACTCAATGTTGAGACACCATCAGATCAGAATCAAGTCCAGTTGAAAGACCTTTTCGGTCGACGCAAAAGATCCGACGGGACGGAAATCTTGCCCAGGAGGGTCTTGATTCGCGGACGCGCTGGGGTAGGCAAGACCACCCTGTGCAAGAAGATGGTGCACGAATTTGTCAGAGGCGGCATGTGGCGCGACCTATTTGACCGTGTGCTCTGGGTGCCGCTGAGAAACCTGAAGGAACGTCCAGCCCCCGGATATAACCTCGAGAAATTCTTCTTTGACGAGTTCTTTCGGCTTCAGGGAGACGAATCAGGCAAAGTCTTTGCTAAGGAGACGAGAAAGGACCTGAAGCACGATCGAACGCTGTTTATTCTCGATGGCTGGGATGAAGTGAATCAGATTGCCACTGCAAGCTCTGACATGTCCCGTTTTCTATGCGACGAGCTACTCCGGCAACCCAACATCATCATCACGTCGCGGCCATACGCTAGCATTCCCACTCGAGACCAGCCCATTGACCTAGAGCTGGAAACAATAGGGTTCAACCCGACGCAAGTGGACGAGTACATCGAGAAAACGCATGACAAGACGGATGCGAAGAAGGTGGACGAGATCAAGACTTTCCTGCAACGCCACGAGCTTGTCAGAAGTCTCGTTCGGGTACCCATACAGCTGGATGCTTTCTGCTATTGTTGGGATGACAACAATTACGGCAACAACAAAGTCGAAACCATGACTGCGCTCTACCAAGCCATTCAAACAAGCCTGTGGAGGAAAGACATTCCACGGCTGGGAGAGGAGCGGAAGGCATTGAACGTCCAGACCAACGAACTGAAACACAGTGACCAAGTACTTATCGAGAGGGACGTGAGAGAAGAAATCGGATTTCTTGAGCATCTTGCTTTCGACGGACTAGTGGCCGATAGGCTAGAGTTCGAATGGGCCGACATCAACAGGACATGGGCCAACGAGATCACGCACGACAGAATTCGTTGGCCTGGCAATACCCTACCATGCCTCTCTTTTCTACGGACTTCAGATCCCTCAGCCAAGTCCACCAACCAAACCTATCACTTCATTCACTTAACGTTTCAAGAATACTTCGCAGCCCGGTACTTCGCGCGACATTGGAATACCCATCGTTCGTTCGAGTCCAATCAACAGAATAAAGAACAAATCACCCCTCAAAGGTTCCTCCGTAAACACAAGTACAACGCACGGTACAACATCATGTGGCGCTTTGTCGTTGGGCTTTTGGATGAAAAGGAGAAGGCGGGCTCTTTCTTCGAGGAAATTGAGCGAGAGCCTGTCGATGTTTTAGGACCAGCACACCAACGGCTCGTCATGCACTGCTTAAACGAGGCACTCAAGTTGCCGAAAAGACTTCGAAGGCAGAGGGAAGAAAAGCTACTCCAGTGGGTGCTGTTTGAGAGGGACTTTACAAAAGAATCAACGTTCATAAGAGATTCAGAGATTCCAGAAGGAGTCTTGAATTGTGCGTTGAGAGCTTCTGGAGATAAAACTGTCTTTTTGGACGCTTTGAGCCGCTCACAGGGTCATTTATCTGACGCAACCATGGCCGCCCTTATAGAGCTCTTTAAGGACGAAAACAGCTACGTACGATCGTCCGCTGCTGATGCTCTGGGCAAGCAGTCGACGTTATCAGACGCAACCGTAGCCGCCCTTGTGGAACTCTTTAAGGACGAGGACCGTAACGTACGAAGGTCCGCCGCTGATACTCTAGGCAAGCAGTCAACGTTATCAGACGCAACCATAACCGCCCTTGTGGAACTCTTCAAGGACGAGGATAGCGACATACGAAGGTCCGCCACTAATACTCTGGGCAAGCAGTCGATACTATCAGATACGACGATAGCCGCCCTTGTGGAACTCTTGAAGGACGAGGACAGATTCGTACAAAGGTCCGCCACTGATGCTCTGGGCAACCAGTCGACGTTATCAGACACAACCATAGCCGTCCTTGTGGAACTCTTGAAGGACGAGGACAGATTCGTACAATCGTCCGCCGCTGATGCTCTGGGCAACCAGTCGACGTTATCAGACACAACCATAGCCGCTCTTGTGGAACTCTTTAAGGACGAGGATAGCGACATACGAAGGTCCGCCACTAATAATCTGGGCAAGCAGTCGATACTATCAGATACGACGATAGCCGCCCTTGTGGAACTCTTGAAGGACGAGGACAGATTCGTACGAAGGTCCGCCGCTGATGCTCTGGGCAACCAGTCGACGTTATCAGACACAACCATAGCCGCTCTTGTGGAACTCTTGAAGGACGAGGACAGATACGTACAATGGTCCGCCGCCAATGCTCTAGGCAACCAGTCGACATTATCAGACGCAACCATGGCCGCCCTTGTAGAACTCTTTAAGGACAAGAACAGCAACGTACGAAGGTCCGCCGCTAATACTATGGGCAGCCAGTCGACGTTATCAGACGCAACCATAGCCGCTCTTGTGGAACTCTTCAAGGACGAGAACAGCTACGTACGAAGGTCCGCCGCTGATGCTCTGGGCAACCAGTCGACGTTATCAGACGCAACCATAGCCGCCCTTATAGAACTCTTCAAGGACGAGGACAGATACGTACAATGGTCCGCCGCCAATGCTCTAGGCAACCAGTCGACATTATCAGACGCAACCGTGGCCGCCCTTGTAGAACTCTTTAAGGACAAGAACAGCAACGTACGAAGGTCCGCCGCTAATACTCTGGGCAGCCAGTCGACGTTATCAGACGCAACGATAGCCGCCCTTGTGGAACTCTTGAAGGACGAGGACAGATTCGTACGAAGGTCCGCCGCTGATGCTCTGGGCAACCAGTCGACGTTATCAGACACAACCATAGCCGCTCTTGTGGAACTCTTTAAGGACGAGGATAGCGACATACGAAGGTCCGCCACTAATACTCTGGGCAAGCAGTCGATACTATCAGATACGACGATAGCCGCCCTTGTGGAACTCTTGAAGGACGAGGACAGATTCGTACGAAGGTCCGCCGCTGATGCTCTGGGCAACCAGTCGACGTTATCAGACACAACCATAACCGCTCTTGTGGAACTCTTGAAGGACGAGGACTGGCACGTACGAAGGTCCGCCGCTGATGCTCTGGGCAACCAGTCGACGTTATCAGACGCAACCATGGCCGCCCTTGTAGAACTCTTTAAGGACAAGAACAGCGACGTACGAAGGTCCGCCGCTAATACTCTGGGCAGCCAGTTGACGTTATCAGACGCAACCATAGCCGCTCTTGTGGAACCCTTGAAGGACGAGGATAGCGACATACGATTATCCGCCGCTAATGCTCTGGGCAAGCAGTCGACGTTATCAGACGCAACCATGGCCGCCCTTGTGGAACTCTTCAAGGACAAGGACTGGCACCTACAAAGGTCCGCCGCTGATGCTCTGGGCAAGCAGTCGACGTTATCAGACGCAACCATAACCACCCTTGTGGAACTCTTCAAGGACGAGGACAGCGCCGTACGAAGGTCCGCCGCCAGAGCTATAGGCAAGCGGTCGACGTTATCAGACACAACCATAGCCGCCCTTGTGGAACTCTTGAAGGACGAGGACAGCTCCGTACGAAGGTCCGCCGCTGATGCTCTGGGCAACCAGTCGACGTTATCAGACACAACCATAGCCGCCCTTGTGGAACTCTTGAAGGACGAGGACAGATTCGTACAATCGTCCGCCGCTGATGCTCTGGGCAACCAGTCGACGTTATCAGACACAACCATAGCCGCTCTTGTGGAACTCTTGAAGGACGAGGACAGATACGTACGATGGTCCGCCGCTGATGCTCTGGGCAACCAGTCGACGTTATCAGACACAACCATAGCCGCCCTTGTGGAACTCTTCAAACACGAGGACAGCAACGTACGAAGGTCCGCCGCTAATGCTCTAGGCAACCAGTCGGCATTACCGGACAAGATATTGGACGCACTAGGCATCAGTGTTCAGCCAGAGACACATGCCCAATCGGCACTTTACAGTTTGTGTCATTCTCAAGACGCAGGATCTTTCTATCAAAGCTTTCTAGAGCGCAGCTTCAGAGAGCATTTCAGTTTCCATATCGATGAAACTTTCTGCATCATCAACCAAGCATCTGTATTTAGAAGGGCGTTATTGCAAGATCAAGGGCAATTCCAGGAAGCAGTTAGAAGAGCGCGGAGCAAGTTGGAGCAAGACCTATCTTTACCGTCTCCGAGCTGTTCTGGGCAGGCAGAGCGAGAGCGGAGTGATACAACCCACGATGGGTGATTTCAATAATTTCATAGTTTATGGGACAGCTACTATAGTCCTACCGATCGGTGCATCACTTCACAACATGTTGAGTGAGGAAAAGGGCGGCGAGGTCTTTGCTGCGATGCAGAACGCCGCGTAATAATGTACTCGTGCGAGCACCCGTCGCTGGGCTGCCAGCAGCGGACTGCCCAGTATGGCGGCCCGCGATTCCCAACCCGAGGCGAGCGATTTTGCAGTAGGGTCCGAGACTGTGATCCAGAGCCAACGACCCATGCCTCCCTTAATGAGACGTAAACTGTGAGACCTTGCGAAATCGCTTACGCCTGCTGCTGCAATCCCCTACCAGCACTGCTATCAATCTGTAATGGAGTGCTACTTCTAACTGATCTAGAACGTCGTACGATGTTGTGAGCATCTCTTCCGCGTCTTCCAGCTTACCCTGCTTGCGATTTGCGACTGCAGGGTTGTTCTTCGGGAAGACGGTGTGGAGATAGTCGTGGCCGAGCATTTCCTCCTTCCATCTCAATACCTCTGCTAATTTCTCCTGCACTTCAATCGTCTCACCTCCATCCAGGAGCGAGTTCGCGTAGTCACTCAGGTCGCCAATCATCTCCGGGGCGTTCTTGTCGAACGTCTTGCTCTTCGTATCGAAAACTAGGCCATACCAACTAGCCGCCTCGACGGTTTCCCCTGTCCATCGCAGGGTCTCGGCAAGATCGGTCATCGCAGTGAGCGTGTCGGGGTGGGCGTCTCCAAACTGTAATTTCATTGTCTTCAGCACGTTATGGTGTATCTCCACGGCTTCCGCGAGCCTGCCCTGCCGAGCCCACACAGGGGCCAGACTTGACCTCGATTGGAGCACGTGGGTGTGCTCGTCTGAGAAGGCCTCTTCTTTTCTCCTCAGGACATCCTCAAACTTGGCGGCCCGTCGTCCAAGAGACCCAGATCCTTGTACAAGACACCCATGCTATGACATGGCCGTCAAATTTCGGGATGCTGAGGTCCCAAGCAGCGGTTTAGATTGTCAACAGCTCTTGGGTGTAAGCGCAAGGCTTGCTGGTATTCACCGCAAGACTAACGTTTGAGCATGATGGAGCGCGGTGGAGGATTCTCGGACACGCGGAAGTAGAATTCACTTGCAGAAAGTGGCCGAGGGGTCCAGCCCAAGCGCCGACAGCCGGTGAACGACGTTAGGTGCAGTCAACAGATGAATGCCGGGAAAGATGACTACGTCTCCGGACACATTTGATTTACCAACATAATGTTCTCAAAATGGGCGCCATAGGAGATCCTCTGCTGTCTAGTTTGGTGACACCCCCTTGCAGTCCTGTGTGCTATCAGCCGTGTGTTCGTCTGATGACCTCCGCAGTTCGCCTCCGATTTACCTCTGCTCTGCAGCGATAAGTGCGGCACGGGCCGAGAGCAGCTCACTTCTCCGCCGATAAGGACGCTGGCTTGTCTCCCCCACGCTGCAATTCCGCCAGGGGAAGGTCGTAGTGGACAGTAAGAACGCGACAGCCGTCGTCTCGCCGTGAGCCGAGTATTGCGCATCCGAGACGGGCAGGCGAGTCTTGGTCTAGTCGTTGCTGTTTGGTTGCTTTTATCGTCGGGCGGCCGAGGTACGCGTCTCTTTCCTCGGAGCGCCTAGTTAATATAGGCCGGCCACACTCTAAACGACGCCCACGTTGCGGTACCTGGGCGCAGGGAGGCCAAAGTATTGAACACTTCAGTCGAGGGGACGGTAAGCACTCGCCAACCCGTGCGTCCTGCGCCATCAACTCCCTGCGCTATGGGCCAACAGAGGAGACAGGCACGTGGCGGCGTGTCAGCGGCACGCCTGGCGTATCTTGCAAAGAGCGCTCCATTGCGCTACAATATGGGGTCGAACGATGACGGCAGCAGAAGGAGCCGTCCGATTCGTTTGCTGCAGGATAGCCGCTGTTCTCGACCCCTCCTCACCTTGGCTCACCGAAGCGCGTCCAGGGCCAGAGAACGGGCCAACAGCCTCTGCAGATGCCCCGAAGTTGTGTCGTTCATACAGAGTCGTAGGAAAATATCGAGCCGACCAAGACGGAAAAGCATGGTTGGGTTGCAAATGAGACATACATCAGCGCGCATGAAGATGAGTGTCGACACCCAAATCACAGTAGAGACAACATACCGAACGTTAGGTAAAGGGTGACGTCCAGCCGGGGGACAACAGATGGTCGGCATGCGGTTGGCTCTAATGCTTAAGATATATGGCGAACTATACTCATAGACTGATTACTTACTGATACATACATCACATATCTAGCCGGATGATCCTATAAAAGTTAGAAATGAAACAGCAGGTAAACCCGATGTTCCCCAGTCCTTCCCTTTCCCGCAGTCTCAAATTCCATCATCAACAATCTTCCTCGTTCGACCTCACATTGACATCAGTCTCATAACATCTACATCCATATCAGTAACAACCAAGGCTTTTTCTCTACTCCTCACCATTGCCAGTGGCTACAGGACTGCCCAACACCTTAGACACCTGACAAACACAAAAAGGGGCCTCTCAGCAGCTACTCTTTCACTACCGCTGCCGCTGCCGGGAAGACTATAACGGCTACGAGAGCAAGCGTTGCGGTTGTAATATACCCCATTACGGCTATATATACTAAAGTCAGACGATAGCGGGAGAGAACCCAGTCCGCAGTACCCGATGTGGTACGTGAACGACGGAAACATGGGCTGGCAGGACTGCCGCCGCGATGGCTGCCGCGTTCACTATGGCAAAAAGGCCAGAACGTGGCGGGAAGCATGGGAGCGTCTGGAGGTGTGGAAGGTGCATCGCTCTGCGAGACTGTAATAACATGAGAAGAAAGATGTACGTTGGGCTGGCGGTCTGCAGGACGTTAGGGTACGGGCTAAGCATGTCAGGTTGCGAGATAGACTCGCTCGAGGACAGTTGCTTCATGCGTCGGTATTGAAGGCGGGTTGAGGTGCCGGGACTCGGTGTATGTTGCTTGTTCTAAGAAGTAGTTATATATATTGAGAAGTTATATCTAAGTATGAAATTTCGACTCGGGTTTGGTCTCACACCTTTTTGGCCTTGAACTTTGCTTGTTTATACCTCTTCATCCCTGTTTTTCTCTCTTGGTGGCTTATAGTAATGACCTCTATCTAGACTATCTCTCCGGTTCCTACGTAGGCCTGCAAGCATTTCACTACCGGAGCGTCCACACCTATTGGCAGCCGTCATCATACGGTCCTCCGGTAGGCTATGATATCAACAATACCTCTGCTGATACGGCACTCGTCCGCCCAGATGACCCACTTGTTACCGCTAGCCTTCTGGCAGGTAAGGGTCTGCTAACAGAAGCTGAGGATTGTCGCTAAGAACATTATTCTGTTGTTGTAGCCGTAACAGATCTAGCGGCGTTTACAGAGGACCTGGAAGTAAGTCAAGTCCTCCAAATAAATGGAGTTCGCAATGAGTAAGGCTGGAAGTCTTCAAGGGAAAGATTTACAGGTTGAGGGCTGACGAGCTATGGACCAGTCCCATACTTTGTGTCCGACGAGGTCCTGAGTATTCACCTTATCTCTTATCACCAAAAGACTTGTTCGCAGTTCTTCCGTTCCGATTGAGGGAGGCTTCATTCATAAGGAAGTAGGCTTCCTTACCTCGCACCGCACCACACCGGCGTTAATTTATAAACATCACCCGACAAGCAGTAATTCTAACTTTCCTTGCAGTAACTAAATTCGGTTTATTTTCTGTTACGTGTGTGGAAGCCTTTAAAATCGGAACATAGCTACGTTTCCCTGAACCGATTTTTCACTTCATTCATCGGACCACAGCCCATCTCTTAGCAATATGGCGTGGGCGAAGATCGACGACATGAAGCTACCAAACGGAGACTACGTCACGGTCTGCCTGTCCCATGAACGAGTTGTCTGCAGACAGTGCTGTGTCGACTTCAGCTTCGAACTGAATGATGGCGACTGTATATCATCGGACGAGAAGGGCATCTTCAGCTTAGGTGCCAATTGCCTAGTACCCCGCGATGTCTCTTTCACCCAGGTTGCCAACAGCAGTTACGGGCGCCGTCAACCAGCCGGAAAGCAGGAGACAGGACTGCCCGATATGGTCTCCTCCAAAGGCCTTGGCGATCAGAATATTTCCCCTCATGTCATCGATTTAAGCCGTTGGGCTGGCGTCCCCGAGCGGACAGCACCGTCCGGGAAGATCTTCCCCGCTCAATTCAACCATTCGATGAAGGCCTTAACAACGCCACAGGAGCTTTTCTCGGCAGGCTCCAAACGCTTCTACAACCGCGACAACAAATTCGAGATGCTCATCTACACCGACGGTTCATGCATTGCGAACGGAAATGCGAATGCTAGTGGAGGCTGTGGCTTTGTTTTTGGACCGACACAGTCTCGCCACGTGGCTCT